>CALSCE010002053.1:0-10979 GCA_943593645.1 Bovichtus variegatus
AAGGAAACAATTATTTCTAGTGCCGTAGAAAAGCTAATTTTAACCTCCTTGGCTTGTTACATCTCGACCACAGAGCATCAAGAACTAGAGTAAAAGTTTTACAGACGGAGCTTACAAGCATGGATGTCATCTTCAAGGAAGGGAAGCTGTATCTTCAGGGGGTAAAGTTTAGAAAAGTAAGTTTCATAAAAATTCAGCATACTTGTGAACATTGTGGCTCATTTTAAATGTTTCTGAAATCAATAGGGAAACTGAACAGTTCAGTCAAAATATGTGACATTACATTTGCTTTCATGAACTGCTGAGTTAAAAAGACGTTACACATGTTTTTCACACGTCATTACGTAAAAACGAATGCAAATGTTTAGTCCAGTAATAGCCTACTTCTTGAACAATGTTGCATATTTTTTTTCAACATAAATCTAAAAAGATAATCGCATTTAATGAAAGTCTAAAATTCCCTGCACTCCAGATGGCACAGATTGCAGAGTTTTCTGAAAAGGCATTACCTTTTTTGTCCTTAGGGAACATCTTTTAAAATGTTCCTGAAGATGGTCAATGGGGTTAGCAATTCTGTAAAGTCATGCAAGTAAGCAATCCTTGTACTTTCTTGGACTTAAATCAGAAATGACTTACTTTACTGACGTAAAGTATAGGGATTATTTTGTTCAGGTCATTGTGGAGAGTCATCCTATTTTGGATTAATATGACTTGGTTTGTGAAAATCCCTTCAGTGTGGTTTGTTCCCTCATAAACTGTACATTTAGCTACAGATTGGCACAGGGCTTTTCTCTTTTTTTTTACAGGAACACTCTTGCTCAATTCAAGAAGTAGCAGGACAATGCCGGTGTCTGGGATGGCGTGCAAATTCTCTGCCAGTGCCAGACATGCTGTCATAATAAAAACAAATGATATTTATGCTTAGTAATAAAAATAATAATAATAATAATATCAGATTTTGATGTTAAAAATAATCCGCAATCCTTTTCATTTCTGATTTCTCCAGGGGGGGGGGTGTTTTGTTCTCACCCGCTGCTCGTCCGCATTTAGTTAAATTTATACCCTTACTCGTGACTCACTCAGATAATAATAAATCCCATGGAATAAACTGTGCAAACCACAACACAAACTGATGCACTATGTACAAAAAATTATTCAGTGTTTGTGATTTTCAAGTCATTTTTCTTCCTGTTTTCCATTGTCCAGGTGAAGCCTTCCACCCCAGTGACCACCATCAACACACAGACTTGTCGGTACCCCCCAACAGTCCCACCGGCCTGTCCTCCCAGCATTCCTCTCTCCTGCCCCCAAAGCCGAACTCTGGGCAGCACGGCCACGTAACCTCTTCGTCTGGCACTGGCGTGGCAGCCCACGCTCCCTTCTCCCCGTTGGTACCAAACCTCCACGGTCCTACAGCCAAACTCAACTCTCCCAGTCCAGACAGCCCAACACCTGTCCATAAGCCCAGCCCGTGCAAAAACTCCCACATTCCTGCCGTGAACACACAACACAGCAAACTGGGCATGTCTATCATGGGCTGTAACCACCCTTGTAATGGACACAGTGCGGGAACAGTGTCCACTTCAAATGTAGGGCATCTGACAGCTGGGGCCTGCAGGTAAGGAGTCCTTCTCAACATTGCTTTTCTTGACTGTGAAATGGAGAAACCACTTGTATAGCTGTGTTGATTTAAAAATACAAATGCCTGTCAAATCTTTCTTTCTTTGTAGGGACCAGGCATGTAAGGGGCACAAAATGACTAATGGGACGTTGTGCCACCCTTCATCCGAGCTGGAGGAGGGGGAGGATGAAGACAGCAGCTCTGAGAGGAGCTCCTGTGCCTCCTCTTCCACCAACCAGAAGGACGGGAAGTACTGCGACTGCTGCTACTGCGAGTTCTTTGGACACAATGCGGTACTTTGAAAGTTTTTGTTGCTCTCCTCTTTTAAATAATTCAGAGTTCCCTTTGCTAGTACATACTTGTTAAACATTTATAAAAAGCTAACATGAAAATATTTGGCTATATATTATTTGATCACAGCCTCCAGCTGCACCAACCAGCCGTAACTACGCTGAGATCCGGGAGAAGCTCCGCTCACGTCTGACCCGGCGTAAAGAGGAGCCGACTCAGCGTCAAGATTCAGAACTGACAGTGGCTGCTGCCATCGACAACCGGGACGTAGACGAGCTGCTAGACTTCATTAACAGTTCTGAGCCCAAACCTGTCAACAGTGCCAAGGCTGCCAAAAGGGCCCGACACAAACAAAAGAAGAAGGTGCAGTAACTTGTGTTTGAATGTTTTGTTTTTTTATTTGAATTTTAATCATCTGATTTATAAGGCTGGGTATTGTTTTTAAGATGTTGATACTAGTGCCCATACAACAACAACAACAACTGAACGACCAAAACTTTATTCGATATGCTACTTAGTGATATTAACATGTATTCTTCAAAACAAGCCAGACGTATAATGTTGTCTAAACACAAGCACCAATATAGTCAAATTGCCAAAATTAGACTTAAAGTTATAATCCCTTCGATTTCAGTCCAAGCAGCTGTAAGACACATTTGGTTTGCGTTAGCATTAATTTAATCAAAAAAAGGGATTTGATTTCATGGAAATCTTTTGGATTGTAATTTAAACTCAAGTGCTAACCACTCAAAGAATAATTAAACAAGATCACAAATCTGACCACAGACATTTGATGCTTCAGATACAAAAAACTATCGAGGTTTGATACTTACTAATGTATAATTTCAATACCATTACATTTTGTGTGTGTGCCATTTCTGTTTCAGGAAAAGGCTCAGCAGGGCATGGGTGCTGCAGGCAGTGACCCCCACTCCGATCCATCTGAGCCTGTCGACGACGAGCCCATCGCTGACGGTTCAGAAGCCAGTCGGTTGCTTGATTGGCCTCAGCTGGAGCTTGAGCGCGTCAACAGTTTCCTCACCAGTCGGCTCGAAGAGATTAAAAACACCACCAAAGACTCAATCCGGGCCTCATTTAGCATGTATGACCTCAATCTGGATGTTAATGACTTCCCAAAGAAGGCAGCCACGTTGGAGGGCAACCATTTACTGTCCCATCTCAATGGTTCCTCTGACCTGCAGCAGATAGACCTGGACTTGGCCCCTCTTTCTCTGGGAACCTTTAAGAGCCACCTGGACCTGGTTAATGGATGGGAGGACACAACCACGGTCTCATCCCCTAACACCACCACAGCATCAGGGGTCCCTCCTGGGTCCAAGGACATCCAGCGGTTGCACACTACCCCCAGTCTCTCAAAGCTCATAAGGGTTCGGTCCCCAGAAAGATGCACTTCCACCGGATCTGACTGTTTGCCACAGGTGCCAGCCCAAGCCACAGCTAAATCGAATGAGGATGCCCCTGATCCCAAGAACACAACATTTGGGAACGGCGGTGCAAAGTCAAAGAAGAATAAAAGGCAGCAGCAAAGACAGGAGCAATCTGTGTCGGAGCAAAATACCAACAAACTAACCAAAGCTGCCTCCGGGAATGACACACAGAAAAGCAACGAGTGTAAAGAAACAGCTTCTTATGGCTCAAAGGCTGGGAACAGACAGCTCCAGCATTCTGCAGACAACCAGAGAAATGGACCCAAGAAAGCTGAGGAGGGCAGATCGTCTAAACATGCAGCAAATGGTGGCCTGTCGAATGTGCAAAGAGGGAAAGGTGACACAGACACACAAGGAGGTCGGTCTGAGCAGGATTCAGAAAGCAAAGCTCACCCCAGCATTCCAGCAAATGGGCAGCAACAGCAGCAAGCCAAGGGGAAAAATAAGAAGAACAAGAACAAGGGTGAAAAATCCGGCAGTGCTATTGGTACAATAAACTATCTTTAACACTGTGCACAATTTAAATTGCTTCTCAATTTGTAATGTCTTTTAACTAATGTTTCATCTTTATTGTTCCTTAGATGATGTATTTCTCCCTAAAGATGGCGATCCAACAGAAATGGATGAGATTGATCGGGAAGTGGAATACTTCAAAAGGTAGGCTTAACATAGCACTGGAGCTAAACTTTTGTATTGATTAACATTAAGCGCATCACTAAAACTGAGCATTATTGCTTCCTCCTCTTCTTTGTCTGTCTATGTTCCCTCTAGGTTTTGCCTTGATTCCGCAAAACAAACTCGCCAGAAGGTAGCAGTGAATTGGTCCAACTTCAGCCTCAAAAAGGTTCCTTCCAATGCAGCTCAATAACTTGGACGAGTGCCAGAAAAAACTCCACACCACAAACTCTTTCAGTAGAGCCCCATTTGGCCTGAGGCCTTCTCTCATTCCCT
The DNA here is from genome assembly GCA_943593645.1 of Bovichtus variegatus. NCBI lineage: Eukaryota > Metazoa > Chordata > Actinopteri > Perciformes > Bovichtidae > Bovichtus > Bovichtus variegatus. Next base: position 4,312 of record CALSCE010002053.1, read on the forward strand.
GTTTTCTTCTCTTCCTTCGTAAGCCAAGGGACCCTGGTTCAAAATCATACTCTCCATTCAGAGGACTGAAACATAACTTGTGGCTGACAAGCCAGGGATCATTCTCAAGGCCAACTTTACCCTTTGATATTATTGCAATGTTCACTAAATGAGAGATGCAAAATTGGAAAAAAGTCTGTTGAATCCACTGCATCCATGTGCTTACGTATGTAGTATGTAAACAATTACCTTACATGAAATAAATGTTTTTATTACAAATCTGAGACATTTTAACGTTGTTAAACTTCTGAATTCCAATTTGGTGCTCAATCATACATTACATTCTGCAGTGCTAGTTTCCTGCTCACTACACCAGTCTCGGTAGACACCAGAGAACATTTGTCCTGTACTGTACAACTGTCAAAAAGGAGCACAACACAACATTTTGACCTAATTTTAGGGAAATACAGTACCCTCCTCTTCTGCAGGGGGGGGGGGGCAATTGAATTAATCGTACTCAAAAACTGCAGTGCATTCAGTGGCCGTTCATAGTTTTTAATTGGAATACTTTTCTCAATATTTAATTATGATCATTAAATGATTTAGTAATCAGTGGTTGAAAATGAAATGACAAACACTTGATTACCCACCTGTTACACTGTTCTTGTTTTGTATGAAATTATGTTTAAAAAAACATGAATTTTTTGAAAGTTCAGTACATCAACAGTGGTAATAGAACCTAGTGGGAAAATATCAATTTACTGTGTGTAACACTTGGCTCGCAGAATGCATCTTACAAAATACAAATCCAATGAAGAACCCTTGCACACATGAGGTAGCAGCACATGACATGTAGAACAGAAACATCTAAATACTGTCCCCTGATCCTGTATTGGGCAAAGTTAAATGTCTGTTGCTTCAATGTCAATCCTCCCTTGGTGTTAATCTTGAACAATTATATATTTTATAGTGATATCCAATATACATCTGTAGAAGAAAGTCCTTTACCACGGTTTTCTCACTCTTAAACTGTCATTTTAACCCCTTTATCCCAGCAGTGACAGGTACACCAGTGTGCAATGTTTATCTTAACATTGGAACCATCACACATTGTTTGGCACAGTTAATTTCAATGCTTGTACATATTGAGTGATTATTTTGGGCCCTTTTGAGCCTTTGTCATGCGTTTCTGGGGGTTGTGTGTGTGAGATATATTTTCAACCATACTACTCTTTTCCCTGTACTGTGACCTTGGTGGCATCCTGTACCTCAGCTAGCCTATTTTAAGTCCAAGTCTTGATAATCTTTGGATGAGAAATATCACTGAAGAGTTGATACCTTTGAGACAAGGGCCTTGAGATTTACACCAGTAACCATGTTTTTAGCTGATGGCTTTCATTGAGGTGGATACTTTCTTTCCTGAATCTGTGCTAAGATTTTGTTTTCATATAACATCTCTGATGCTTTCCAGGTTATATTCAATTAGAGAAGATTATCTTAATGTTTCGAATGTAGATTTATACTATATCAATAATAGCCAAGTGTATGTTGGCTTGTTTCTTTTTTTTTTTTATTCACTTTTGATACTGTGAAAAATCTTTCGTTCAGAAAGATTAAAAACAATACAGTTTTGACAAAAATAAAGTGTGGTGTTTGCTTTCTAAGTTTATGTATTTGGTTTAGTCTCCATGATTATATAATTTGCACGCGATGCCTCCCCAACACCAGACTGAGCATGGATACAAGCATGAGTCGCTTTAAGATGTTCGCTAAGATTTGACCCTTCCAGCGTCCCGTACAATATCCAAGCTTCCCGTGTTGAGTTAACATGTGGATTATGTCTATTTATTGAATTGTGTGCCGAGTATTTATTAAACCACGCTGTGGCTTAAGTACATAGAGAACGTTACCGTATTATTGAATAAAATGGAGTCCGAAAATCGACCCAAAAAGGTAAGTTAAGCGTGTACTATCGTTCACAGTACAATGAGTTTACGCTAGTTAGCTAACGCTAGCTGAAGTTAGCTAGCTAGTCCTAAACTGTTTACAGGCATAATGTTATCTATTACGCAGTTAAAATAACGGACAAACCAATGAATGACGCTGAACTATAGTTTTTTATTAATATGTGCTTTTCAATTGGAATTAGTTGGACTGTAAACCGTGTTCGGTAAAAATAACGTTAACGTTGTGCAGCGCCACGACATCCACGGTCAATACGTGATGACTTATAATCACCTAAAAGTCAGCTCCGAATATAACTAACGTTACCTGCGTGTGTGTTAACGTCAACGTATAATATAAAAGTTACGTTACTTCATTAAACTGTCCAGTTAATAACATCCTGAAGTTGAACGGAGAACAGCTGAAACGGCTCCTACAATATCTCCTACTTAATGATGTTTTTTGATAATCTATGTACAGTTGTGAGAATTAAAAGAGTGTTGTTTCAAAATCCTATTGCCATACTATGCACAAATGTATCCACGGGGCTTTTTTTTTTTTTACCGGTATAGGATACCGGTGTATACAAATACATCACATCCAATAAATATCACTGTATGAAATTACGTTGTGGTAATCTCTTGTAACTTTCCATATATGATCTGCGTATAAACTTCTGAAAATAGTCATTGCTCCAGAATCTTTTTTTTCTTTGAATGCTGTGGGTGCCATTCTGGCTGAAGGTTGAGCTCTAACCTCTCTGTAGAGGGGAAACCAAGAGATAATACTACTGATAATGGTAATGTTTTTGTACAGAGATCCCTTGGGGAGGATGAAAGGTCTGGCTCAGAAGGATCGGAGGATGACGATTATGTTCCGTATGTTCCAGTCAAAATAAGAAAACACCAAATGGTAAGTTATCAGTACACTGCCTTGTTTTTTTGGCGTGAAAAATTCGTAAGGATACACCAATCTGATCCACCAGTTCAGTATCAGGACCAAACCTCATGAAGTGGATCAGGGATGTTGACAAGACTTAACCTTGAGTTCCATGTGGTGAACTATATAAATATAAACATTTGGAACAAGGCACTAGGAATCTGCATTGGCACATACCCTGAGTTTAAGGTATCAGAATAAGTATTAGGAGAGAAAAGTGTTAATGCTGCATCCCTAATAAAAGGTAGCCCACATGGTCAATTTATCATAGATCTTTTTTCTACAATTTTATTTAGATTTTCTACATGTACATCAATATCACATCTGTTGCAATGTATTCAAATAAATAAAAACGTTTTTTTAACATGTACCTCACAGCTACAGAAGATGTTACGTCTGCGAGGAAAGGCGGTGGATGATGATCAGAAGGACAGTGGGGAGGAGCAGAGGGACGAAGATGAGGGTCTTGGTCCACGCTCCAATGTCAGTCTCCTTGACCAGCATCAGCATCTCAAGGAAAAAGCAGAAGGTATCCAGTTCAATCACAACCCACTCTGGATTATGACGGTTGTTGTTGTTATTAGCATACTGCACATTAAACATTACCATATTGTTCTTTGTATCTACAGCCCGTAAGGAGTCAGCCAAGGAGAAGCAGCTGAAAGAGGAAGAGAAGATTCTTGAGAGCGTTGCAGAGGGCAGAGGTAAAATTGCTGTCAATTTCAAATGTTGTACTATTAATCAGATTTATGGATGTTAAAACAGTTAGTGCAAAATGTTCTAAACTTGAAAACTCATTCTGGGGCCTTTTTAATCTCTCCTCTATCAGCTCTGATGTCTGTGAAGGAAATGGCCAAAGGTATCATATATGATGATCCCATAAAAACAAGGTAAGTTCTTGAGTTCTTTTAAAGTAACATTGTTTGTCAAGTTTTTGTTTTACTCTTAATTAATCCTGGATGTTCTTTGTAGCTGGAAGGCACCACGCTACATCCTGAACATGCCAAGCACTCGAAATGAGCGCGTCAGGAAGAAGTTTCACATCCTTGTTGATGGAGACGGCATCCCTCCTCCAATCAAAAGCTTTAGGGAGATGAAACTTCCACCAGGTCACAACACACTTCATTTTCCACACATGAAAAACCACATTGTCTTTCTGTGTGAGGCCTTTAGTGGTCCCACATGATTAAAAACTGACAGCAACTCTGTTTGTTGTTTTGCAGCCATTCTAAAAGGTTTGAAAAAGAAGGGAATTGTGCATCCCACACCAATTCAAATTCAAGGAATCCCTACAGTGTAAATACAGTAAATGGACACAACCAGACTGTGAAATGTGTAACATATGTTAAGTTCATGTAAACTATTCATACATTGACAGTGTTTGTCTGCAGTTTGTCAGGTCGAGACATGATTGGCATAGCCTTCACTGGTTCCGGAAAGACCTTGGTCTTCACTCTGCCCATCATCATGTTTTCCCTGGAGCAGGAGAAAAGGCTTCCTTTCTTTAAGAGAGAGGGGCCGTATGGACTCATCATCTGTCCTTCAGTAAGAAACACAAGATAAACCCACTTAGTTGATGATGCAGCTTTGAGCCTAAATGACGGTTACAAAAAAAGGCAGCAATTCTTACTGTTTGCAGTTGGGAAAGATAGCATTTACTGTAAGCAACAGCTAAGCATATCTGATTTTAATACCTTTTCCCTTCACTCCAGCGAGAGTTGGCGAGGCAGACTCACGGCATCATTGAGTACTACTGCAAGCTGCTGGAGGAGGAAGGAGCTCCTCAGCTGCGCACTGCCCTCTGCATCGGAGGAATGTCTGTCAAGGAGCAGATGGAAGTAGTAAAACAGTACGTAACAGTGGATTGTGTGGAAAAAATGTGTTTCTGTATTTTATCCAGAATTTTAGTTTGAACTTGTGTCAAGCAAAAAAAAACATGATTCAGCCGCGTTAAATCATTCATAGAGAAACAGTAGAAACATTTTCCAGACATCACAGAAGCATTAACATGAACTTCTCATTACCAAGGAATTAATAATAGTGCATTTAAAAAAATACAAGCCGTTTTTTAAAGTAAATTTTCCATTTGAATGGTTACAGTGGTGTCCACATGATGGTCGCTACCCCTGGCAGACTGATGGACTTGCTGCAGAAGAAGATGGTGAGTCTGGACATCTGCCGCTACTTGGCTCTGGATGAGGCTGATAGGATGATTGACATGGGCTTTGAGGAAGACATCAGAACCATCTTCTCCTATTTCAAGGTGAGGTCACCCTCTGCCGCATTAGCCGCCAAATGACAGCAACTATATCATTGATTATGATAGGATTGTTTTCCGGTGCTGCTTCTTAAATCCTTATTTGGAAAAATTCATCACTCAATGGGATATCATCAGTTTTTTCCTCTGGTTGTCACATTGAAAAGCTATGTTGTAATTTCCTGGAAACTTTCTAACTATTCAATCATTTTTAGCAAAAAAAAGGCCTTGCAGTTAACATTATAGAATAATGCTTAATTTTCTATCCATAACACCAGTTGAAATTGTTTTTCACACAGTCCTGATGCTTTAAGAGGCAGCTAATTTCACCATCCCTAAAGCGCTCCCCATAGTTTGCCAATTAGTCCATCTTCCAGCTGTTGAGCTCAATCAGTTGAAACTGGATTATTTGTTTATTTTCACAGTAAAATATTGCCATGAACTGAGCCTTGAAGCCTTTGTTTTGAGGCAGACAGACATGAAAAGTCCTATATTGTGTTATTTCTTTATCCAGGGACAAAGGCAAACCTTGCTTTTCAGTGCCACTATGCCCAAGAAGATCCAGAACTTTGCCAAGAGTGCACTGGTGAAACCCATCACTATCAATGTGGGCAGGGCCGGAGCTGCCAGCTTGGATGTCATCCAGGTGTGTTCACTGTCAATGAAAGAGGTTTTCTGTCTAAGTCAGGCAAAATCATTGCATTTCATTTATAAATCCACTCATTACAAAAATGGTGTGAAATAAATAATATGCTGTGTGTGTGCAGGAAGTGGAATACGTCAAAGAGGAGGCCAAGATGGTGTACTTGCTCGAGTGTCTCCAGAAAACACCACCTCCTGTCAGTACTTCCACATGTTATGACATTGACATACCAAACATTCATAACCGAAACATGTGAAATGTAAATATTTTCTGTTCATATCGACAGGTGCTGATATTCGCTGAGAAGAAGGCCGATGTAGATGCAATCCATGAGTATCTGCTGCTAAAAGGAGTTGAGGCGGTGGCCATCCATGGAGGAAAAGGTACGCAGGGCTCTGTTCTAATCTTTAGGCATGTTCTAACATTACATAGCAGTCAGTTAATAGTAATAGTGCCATGAGCATTGCTGTATTTGGAGGAATGTACAATGTTTCTTGTAGTTGCTCATCATTACCACCAGATGCCGCCCTGCTTGCAAATGTCACCATTTCTTCTTTACCATTTCACAAGTCAGAGAAAGCCTTGCAGACACTTCTCTCCCACTTTCCATTTGTCATTGTTTTACAAAATACAGTTTATGTAATTTTTGTTGGGTTTTTCTTTCATTTTTTTCCCCTTTCAGACCAGGAGGAAAGAACAAAAGCCATAGAGGCATTTAAAGAAGGAAAGAAAGATGTCCTAGTTGCCACAGACGTTGCCTCCAAGGGTCTTGATTTCCCAGCTATACAGCATGTAGTGAATTATGACATGCCAGAGGAGATAGAAAACTATGGTAAGTGTGTGTGTGTGTGTGTGTGTGTGTGTGTGTGTGTGTGTGTGTGTGTGTGTGAGATATATATATATATA
>CALSCE010002131.1:0-10541 GCA_943593645.1 Bovichtus variegatus
CACACACACACACACACACACACACACACACACACACACACACACACTTTTTTACAAGCTTGCCTGTACAAATCTTTTACTAAACGAACACTTACTCTCTGTCCCAGGACTGTAGTTACAGCTGCGCTCCCTCTCCCTTCAGTGTTTAACTCTGCCTCAACATTTGACCTCTGCTCCTGCATGAAGGGCATGAAGGCATCAGGAGGCCTGTTGATGGATTTAACGGCTTCTTTCTATGGGGAAAACAGTAAGAGCTGGTGTTATAAGTGTGGAAAATAGTATTTTAGAAAGAAACTAGCACCATGCAAGATTTGGGTAAGATTTTACCTATGCCGTGTTAAAACGTTTGTTCAAATAGACTTATTATTATGATTATAATAATAACCATAATAATAATAATCATAATTATAATAATTATGTAGGCATTTGGTAGAAAATACCCGCATTAAATTTTTTTAAAACAGCTGCTTGAAAGATTACTCTGATTTGATAATGAGTCTGGCTTATTTAGGGTCACAGGTCATAAAGCAAGTCAAAGAGAGAGAGAGAAAAAAAAAAGAAAAAAAGTCCATTTTGACCAAAACTGTCCGAAGCAAACTTACTTTGAGTTGTAGCTACTCAGTATGGGAGCAGCCAGGACGGGTGAAATCTTTTTCTACGACCTCGTACAACATCTCTCCATTCCTACACAGATAAAGACAGACAGATACACACATTAGATAATAAGTGTGTGTGACGATACAAGCAGAAGCTTGAAGGCACCTTTGTGTTTGTTTGTCTTATTTACAGCATTCCCACAAGAGGCAGGTTCAGGCCTTCAGGGAAACTCATCACTGGCACAAAGTTACACCGGAGACACAAACACGCATTTAGTGGTAAGACAAGCTGCAATGCTGTCATCCGTCCACTAGGTGTCAGGATTTCCCCTCTGAATTATGACATCTGGATATAAAAAAAGAATATCATATCTGGAGAATCAACCCACAGGTTGCTGTTGAGGAGTGTTTACTCATGTGAATGTCAGGTGACCATGGGACAAAAAAATAAAACAATGACCTGATTAAATAATACATGCAGCATTCAACGACTCCAAACTTCATACAAACTTCAAACTGAATTTCAGCTCAAACTTTATGAAAAGTGACCCGACCTTTTTGCTGAAATAACATCCACTTTTTAGATTTGTGCTCATTAAATAATTGTTTTGGGCTTCAAAGCTTCTGGACAAATAATCACAAACTAGTCTAAATTTCATTGCTGAGGGATGGATGTTGCAGTTATTACTGAATTACATTTTTGTTTTTATATTAATAGTTAAAAAATAAAATAGAATAAAACTAACAGTTGACTTTACAACGATAGAAAGTTAAAGTATAAAATGTGTATACGACCAGCTCCAACATTAAAATGCTGCTGTCAAGTTTATGCATCAGTATTAAATAGCATATTATTGGGGCCAATACGCAGCATAGAGAGTATTTCGACTTTGTATACTTTAAGTACTTATTACTTTAAAAGTTGAAGGATACTGCTGTGTAAATAATACACAAATATTTAGCTAACGTTAGCTGTGATCATATTAGCTAATTATCACAGCTAGCCTCGTCTTTGAGGTTGACCAACTTGACTTGTTTGAGTTTTGTAGTTCTGGATATACATGTGGTTCCCAGGTGGAAGTCTGCTGGTGGAAAAAACTTATTCTGCTTAAACAATCACATTGCGGTGCACAATCTAAAATATGTAGCATCACTACCAACCTGGTCACAGTGTTAAGAGGTCGTGGTCAGCCGCCATCAGGTTGCTCCTGCCCCTGTGTGGATCACCGTCATCTCCCTCCGTTTTTGAGCTCTTTTGGTCTGTTCAGGGGATCTTCTACAGGTTGCAGTGGGCCAATTGATGTCTCAGCTTCCACTTCAATAATTTCCTGTTGTACTGGAAAAAAGAGAAAAGAAAAAAAGTTGAATTAATGTGAATGATGTTCAGTGATGATCAGCTTCAACACTGCGGTGAGAATTTGAGATTTTTAAGCAAAGCAGCGCATTAGACATCGGACTTGCTCTCAGAATTTCCCCCAAAAGACTTAAAATAACTCTGGTCATTAGTCCAGTAGAGTTGGTTTTATTACATGACAGAACAAATATCGAGCTCTTACTGCATCCGTGATGTCATAGTATGTGGGTATACTATAATATAATTGTCTGCATGATGCAAGTACACTGCAGCTGTATACCTGACATGGTATGGCCAGTGTAGCTTTAATTAGACATTCAGTTGGAATCAAAGTACCAAAAGCATTAAACTAAAAACATGAACCACATCGTGATGCCCAGGCTCTACATACACAAACCTGCATTTTCTCCAAACAGGGTTTCACAGAAAGTGCTCACCTTCTTCAGCATCTCGCTCCAGCACGGCCTCTATTGACTGGAGAAGAGTCAAGGACCTTCCTTATGGATCGCTCATTGGGTGACAGATCACCAATATTTTTTCCTCTCATCGTCTTCCGCAGCCCATTATCACGTCACCAAGCTGCAAACAAGAGCCTATGGACAGTGCACTTGTTGTTAATCAAATGTTTCTGCCGTTTGATGGCACATAACACACACTTGTTAGCTAATTTACACAACACATAACACAAGCTTTAAACAGTATAATGCCTTTTGGCGAGCCAAACCATCAGCACGCGACTAAGCAAGGCCCAAACAGCTCCCAGTGCTACAGTGTTGCCATGTTGTCCGGTTTAAAGAGCCCCATCATGGATGCAGGTGGCACTGCTGTTGCCGATCAGCTCTAATTAGCTCTCTCTTCAGCGAGTCAGGGGACAAAACGCAATGCAATTCATCAATGCTGAGTGTGTATGTACTTCAATATTAGGGGACTTGTTCTGGATGTGTGTTAAGCAGCAATCCTACAATGAAAAACCCTCTCACATTACGTCCAAACACTGAGAAAGCTCAGACAAAAGAGGGAAAAATAGAAGGACATTTAAAAGATATCCCTCCTCTGCAGACGGCTACGGGAGCAATAAAGGCTGTATTTGGGAGGATGGCGACTACAAAAAAAATCAACAACCTACACACACACACACACACACACACACACACACACACACACGCACAGACACACACACAATTGTACGAGAAAACTGACTTAAACATGCAGGAAATTTAAAAAGTCAGCGAGCACAGGAGACAGATGGTCCAAACTGAGGTCTGTGAAACCACCAGGGGGCTGAATGCCTTGCTGCTGATACCACTCTGTGCTAAACCGGTAGGAAAATTAGAAGACCGAAAAGTCTGTTTCTCTCTCTTCCTCTTCCTCTCCCTGCCAGCGTTTTATATTTGTTAAGATATTGGAGCTCACATGCATCTCTTCATTCAAAAAAAAAAAAAGTCTCTTTTAAAGCATGTTCTCTCTCTTTCTCCTTTTGTTGTAATTTGGGAACATTCTGGTTTATTACAACCTGTCTTTTTTTAATTTATTTTTGTAAGTTTTGGCCATTTACTGACTTAAGACCTAAGTTGCAATTAACTGGAACTTTCCTTTAAAGCTATAGGTGTCAATGTATTCTTACTGTAAGAAATAGGAAGAAAAAAACCATTAAGTTGCTGATGCAAACTACTTCATGTGAAAGCATAGCAAGCGTCTGGCAGTCTGTGTTTGCTTCATTTTAGTCAAATCTCATATGCTCTTTATCTCTCTCTTCTGATCCAGGCACTGTGTGCTTACACAGCATCTCGCCAGGGACCCCAGCAGCCAGCATCCATGTGCCTTTGCTTCACCTCACCCCTGAACAACACTCAAAGACGAGCAAGAGAACGGGGATATAACTGCTCACATTGGTCTTTATCTTTAACCCTCCCTGAGCATGAATGTTTTCAGTCCAGTACTCTGCTAACTACTCATGTAGTTAAACGACATTGACACCTGAGAGCTGCACAGTATTAAGCCAGTCTTCTATTAATAATTACTATGATCCTCTACTGAATTCACTGAATACTGAGCAAGTTGTGGTGCACAAGAGCGTTTTAAAATTCTCTCCAGTCATGTTCATATTATGAAGAAAGATTCTCTAAAATATTAGTTTCTTGCTATAGTCATAATAGACATTTAGGGGCCATATCACTGCACTTCATAGTTTAAGTTGTATCTTTTTTTTCCTATAACTGAAACCTATGAATAGTTTTTTTGTAATTCAGTCCTTTTTTATGAAAATGTGCAGCTTGTTTACACATTCATTGCATGTTGTTAACTGTCAAAGGACAGTTTACCTTCAACAGTTTTTAAGATGAAGCCATGTCCTAATATGAATATTATTCTTACTCGCATGTATGAAAAGCTTAGGTCAGGAGATAAAAACAACACGTGTCAAAACCCTCTCACTGCGGCTCTTTGGCTCCAGAAGCCTGACATACTTTCTCTGAATTAGAGCTGAACTTTTGCCACCATATTCAGCTGGTATATTTCCTTTGCATATCCAAAGTTTTAATGTTTCCTCTGTTGATTTAAAAAAAAAAAAATAAAAAAATGTTATCCCTAACTTACTTGGACCCTCTCTCTGTCATTTGATTTTCAAAAGAAACAACATTGATAGGCGTCCTCCTTAACCCTACACCTTTGCCAAACTCTGCCTGATTTTTAACAAAATAATTTCAAAAGATATAACCAATTACTTCCTTCATAAGGCCTCCAACCTCCTGTCTAAATAGCCCTGGCAGATTCACTCACTGGGCGGTCATACAGCATTAATCTTTTTATGGGCCAGACTTTGGCAGCTGCTCAAACTGAGTGGAAAACAAGCACACAAGCAACACTTAAACTGCCATAACTGTAAAGCCAGTTCAGCGGGGTCATAGATGAGGCGCTCTTGGCACCAAAACCTGCATGAACCAAGAAGAGAACACCATGAGGAAAAGAGAAAGCTGGCAGAGGAGACATCAATTACCAAAGTGAAATAAAAAGCTGCGCCAAAAGCACTCTCTCTCGTTAAGCGGGGACAGTGGAGAAGCTGGAAAGTAGAGAGAGGTAGTTGTGAGGCTGAAAAGAACTTGGGGACATGGTGCCGATGAGAATCAAACTCATTATCAGTGGCCCCTATGTACTCCCATTACCACAGACACTTTACACAGGCTAGCTGAGAAGCCAACATGTCTTTCTTTATTAAGAAATAGCAGCACTCAGGCACAGCTTGTCAGGACTATACACTTGAAAGCCAAACCACATGGTACGTATGAAGGGAAGAATCACAGACACACTGGCTGAGATGAAGTGGGACAGCGAGGCTGGAAAACCAGGGTGCACCATGTCATCTAATATATATGGGTTAGGGTTAGGAGGTTTTCAATCTTGGAGTCTGTTTGGCTTATTTTGGATTTGTAATTCCAGTTTTGGACTTTTTATAATCTTACTGCTGATTATTGCATCTTTTATTTTTAATTAATGGTACACGTTTTTTCTCTCAATATTTAGTAAATTGCCTTTTTGTCCTGTTAAAAGACAATGTACCTGCCCAGAGTTTGTGCTGATTTAAGAACTTTAGCTGCTCTGTGTGTCGTACAAAACTCAACTGTACTTGATGATCATTTGAGATTTTTCTAAATCTTTATGCTGATAATTGTTTTATATATTGTTTTTTATTCATAATGGAGTCGTTATTTTAGTCTTTTTAGGAAAGTATATTTAGGAAAAGTGGTAAAAACTCTCTGGTTCCAATCCTTTTTCTCTGGTTTTATTGGACTTTAATGCAATGCATTTTGGGTTTTTGGACTGTTGGTCACATAAAGCACGACGCGTAGTGACGTCACCTCAGGATCTCTGAACTTGTGATGGAAAATGTTTATTGTTTGCTGATATTTATAGACCAAACAAATAATAATCCTGAGATAAATCAACAATGAAAATCATTTGTGCAGACTTTGAATGTATATAGTTTGTGTTTATGCCAATTGTTTGAGTTAATGGTGTAACTCTGGGGCGAACGAAACAAGTATTTTACCTACGTCTGGCTGTATGTATGTCAGTAATGTATTATTATTATGCTTATACATACATGTAGTTAATTCATATGTATGAGAAGCACTTGTGTGCCTTTTCCTGGTGTTTTATTTTTAGAAACTACCACCATTATATGTGTCTTTACATATACTGAGCAGCAACAACCGTCTGGAATCATTTAAATCCCTTTCTACTGAGTAAAGACATTGAACTGCATTTGGTGACCCTGTGCTCTCTCATGGGAGCATTGTGGCGATCAATACAAATTAACCGGCCGGTCTCATAGGATAGAAAACTTAATTGTTATCCCTATTTTTAACTGAATATGTCACTGTCTATATGGAGCTCCCTCAATGCTCTTGAAAGTAAAAGAAACTATTGTATGCCATACTAAAATTCACTTCACTGAAGGGTTTCATGATTCAAAGGTTTGCATTGAGCTATAATAGCAAGGCAGCATTTGGAACTGAAACAACAACAAAAGAAACACAGCCTAGACTTTAGCTGGAAAGTATAAGAACATCAGTAGATGAATTAATAAAAGCTTTCTGCGCATTTTTTTGTGAAGAATATTCTATGAATTTCCACCTGCTGTGACTGTCCAGTGGACACGTTCCAGTTCGATCCACAAACTGAGAGCGAAACCCAAAAATGTGCCACAAATGCATTATGGTCACTTGGCTTTCCAGTCTTAATATGTAAAATGTGAAACTTTTCCCTCTTTATCATACTTATATGCTTACCATTCCTCCCACCCCTTCCCTCCTTTCTTCCTCGCTTTATCTCGTATCCTATTTCCACCCTCTCCATCCGTACACACACACACACACATTCTGACCCTGACACACACTCTTTGCACCCTTCTGCTCTCCTTGCAGGGACGAGGAAGTGGCTCAGATCTTAAGGGCGAGGCTCCGAGAGATGGGACAATACAAACAGCAGCAGCTCCAGCCAAACCCGGCAGGCCCACTGGTTGCCTCTCTCACTGTTTGTCAGTGTGAAAAAGAAGGTCACTCCACAGAAAAAGAGCTCCAAACAGCACAGGGCTTAAAGTGGCAGGCCTGGCCCTCGTGTAGACTTTAGACATTCATTTAGGAACATGGCTTTCTGGTTGTGGCTGAAGATGTATGTCTTACTTTTCTACTTTTATGAGCTGGGTGATTTTGCAAGCAGACTGCTCTAACTTCAAAGGTGGGTTTGATGGATGTTTTCAGAAATATTTCATCAGTGGTGATGCTTTCAACTTCTTTTAAGTGGCTGCTAGTTCAGCCACACATCAGATCTCTCTAATCTCCACTCTGCTGTCAGTGGTGGTGTTTGTATCCTTTGGGTTTTCAAATGTTTTCCCCCAAAAAAATCTGGAAGTTTCTGAACTGCACGTCCGTTCCGTTTATGAATATGTTTTGTATGTGGGTGAATATAACTGCTTTTTTTTTTTTAAAAAAAAATGTTTTTACTTCCTCACAGAAAGTCGCTTAATTCTCCTGCTTACTAGAATTTCAGTATATGTTAGTGTAAGTCTGATGTTTCCCTCTTCCAGCAGCTGTTCTCACCACCGTTTCCCATTGGCTTGGCTACAGCCAGGGAAGGTGTGGTCTGGATGAACGAGGCTGCATCCTTTGTTAAACCGTGCAGTTTAATATTGAATACTAAACTGTAAAGAACACTCGTGTGATTGATATAGATGTTATGAACTTCCTTCAAATTTACCATAAAAGTATACTTGTTCAAGGGATGCGTTTCTATATATTCTTCTTATTCCCACCTGTAGCGGGGATTGAATAAATGTCCAGTCAACTCAAAAGGAATTAAACGAAAGCTGCGATCCTGTCAAACTCGGAAACTTGGATTTAACTCCGACTGAAGTTTAGGAGGAAGAGGAGCAGACATTGAGCACTTAATGATCGAGACTTGGCTTGATGAGAGGAAAAACCGCGAGACGCTAGCGCTTCCTCTCACCATGACCATGGGCACCATGCGCTCCTCGCCGTGTGCGTAAGCTGCCGTGGAGGATCCACACATTATGAGACGCCATGGCATGGTGTGACCGAGGGGTTCAGACTTTGCTTGCCATTGTGGGGGCCTTCGCCGCCTTCAGTCTCATGACCATCGCCATCGGCACCGACTACTGGCTTTACTCCCGGGCGTACATCTGCAACGCCACTAATGCCACGGATGACTCCCAGGTGCAAACCAAGAAAGTCAAAGGCGACCTGACGCACTCCGGGCTGTGGAGGATCTGCTGTATCGAAGGTAAGATAAAGCCTAATAAGTTAGTAACTGTTATTCCATGAACTTTTTGTTACTTTTTTGTTGCGCTCAATAGGTGAACATTGTGTCCAATGATGAGCCAGCTGATCTCCTTCTGATTGTTTGTTTTACGGTGAGTAGGTGAGACTGGTGATTGATCAAATAGTCAGTGAAACTGGATTTAAACGAATGCTCCGCTTGGGAACTCTGAATGAAATGACCTGAAACGTTGTCATTTTTGCAACAAAAAAAAAAGTACACGACAAACAATTTCCTTTTTGTTTGGTGTGACGAAGCACCAACAATGGAAATCTGCCAAGGGGTGCATCATCATCATCATCATCATCATCATCATTATCAGTCATCTCTACTGTTAAATGCGTTAAATAGCATTTAAAGAGTTACGTGGACATGATATTAAATAGGAAAAACTGGAGGGAAACTGCTGCGTGTTGCGCGCAAAGGCGGTGTTGTGCGTGCGTAATGCTACGTTTGAGTCAATGTTCCTTGTAAATGCACAGATCATGACATGGAGCCGCTTTTGTATTTATATTTATATATTTTTTTATGTTTTACATTTTGTTACATGCAATACATATCTCTTGTCCAGCAGGCTAATTATTTCAGGATTCGTCCTAATTTTCTCTTTAAGTCGGCATGGTTGCTTGGCAACTACTTCCATAAAAGAGCTTAGACTAATGAAATCATTTTCAGCAACAGGAGTAACCTATCGGCCAGAAACTGCTTTGCTTCATGAAATCCTGTCAACGTTTTCACAGCTGTTGTGCTACATCGGGAGAAAAGCCAGATCAATGAGATCCATCCGTTGATCCGTCTTCCATCAGCCCTGCCCGCTGTCCGCTGTTGCTAAAACCTCCTCTCGGATTGATTTTGTTTCTTTTAACTAACAACCCAACTAAATAACTAGGCCACATAAATACACGGTTCCATTTGCGAGACAAATGCAGGAGGCCCATCATGGCACACTGAGCTGTAGCTAGTCAGTTGCTGACTTGTGAAGTAATCTCTTTGTAAACACCACGAATGAAGGCAGAACCAGCTTTTCCACACTTACTGACAGGTGGCATGTGGATGAGGTTGCAATGTGTGTGTGTACTGTGAAGGCATTGTAATTGCCCCAATCATATCACAACATTAACAACACACATATCACAGAATAGTATAGTGTAAGGAAATCATTATGGTTTCTATGAAATCTGACATATTCTCACCATGAGTGCTTATTGAAGAAGGAAGCTTGCATCTCCTATGTTTCCATGTGACTTGAAGGCAGCATATTTCATAAATGTGGAGAGGTCTGACATTGCCATGGGAGGGGGGTGTCCAAATTAAGAGGCAACACTTGCCCCAACGTTTGTAGCCAAGCAATGCAGCCTTTGTAGAGTTTGCACTCCATGCACTTTTGCTCGGCACTGTTACAACTTTTCGTGGAGTTTTTAGATAAAAAATAAATAAATATGCATCGCTGTTTTTTTAGATTTCTCGTAAAGTTAATTAAAAGACACGTTCCCTCTCTCTCGCTTCCAACCCTTCAGAGTAACATCAGCAGAAGTGAGATACACGCACGCACACACACACACACACACACACACACACACACACACACACGTATATACACACACACACACACACACGCACACACACACACACACACACTCACACACACACACGTTGAGTAGCACCCTCTTTGGCTAAATGCATTTTTCAAATGTCAGAAATGTAAAGTAATTCTTTGAGTTCCTCCCTACCGTGTGTAAATGTTTTCTGTTGTGGTTGAGGTGTTTTTTTTTTGTTTTGTTTAATAAAAAAAAGGGGAAAAAAAGAGAGACTGAATAATAGATTTAATTGTCTCGTTTTACTGCCCAGTTGAGAGATAATCTCCTCCAGGAGCAAAGAACAAGATGGAGTCCAACCAGTTATATTAAGTCAAATGAGCAGATAAATAATGGATAAGCCCCGGGACACGTTGTCTAACCTTGTAGAAGAAATTACACTCGTCTCTCTTATGTGCCAAACAGACGTCTGTTTGAGTGTTGTGTCTTGTAGAACAAGGAAGCGGTTCACTGAGGGTGATGGCAAATGAGCTTTTAAAGGAAACAAAGTGACGTCTTGTTCTGCAGCCATTGATGCTGAAATACAACAAGAACTCTCACTTAAGCCAGTCACCCCTGATCACTGATCACGCTGGAGTGGCACTAAAGGACATGACGTGTTTCAAACTGGAATTTGGTCCGACTTCATAGGGCAGATCTTCCTGATTTATATTTCTTAATGTG
>CALSCE010002137.1:0-24762 GCA_943593645.1 Bovichtus variegatus
TATATGTGTATATATATATATATATGTGTATATATATATATATATGTATATATATATATATATGTATATATATATATTATCTAAAAAGAAAAGTGTGTCTTGCTGACAGACAAACTCTCCTACTCTCTCTGAATTAATTATATCCATAATAAAAGGTTAATGGGAGAAATAACAGATCATGAGAGAAAAATCTTTCTAATAAATGAAGAAAGTTGTTTGTGGTCTGTTTTATTAAAAACATTACAGATCATTTTAATTTAATTTTTTTTTAAAAGGTACATACGTGTTACATATTTGTGAAGGTATTTATACATGCAAACAACTATAAAATCAGCACAACATTGTATTAGTGCAATATAGACAAAGGTAAAAGGCATTTGACCAATGTAGCTTTGATATATTTTACTCTTTAAGAAAGAGAGTCAGTGTAATATACATATGTTAAACTTGTTAGGAAATTACATTATATCAATTTTAGATTTAGGTTTTAGGTTTAATATAAAATAGCTAACTTTGATTTTAAGGAAAATTACATTTGTTCAGTGTAATGTTGCCAAGTTTAAGTCTGATGTGATTGTGAATTGCGATATAACTGATTTAATTCAATAAACATGATAAGTTACAGATATATTAATCAAAGTATTTTACCTTTAAATTTGCCACAGGATAAAAATAAATTCAACTGATGAGCAATTTTTTTGAGTGGGTTTGTTGATTTCAGCTCAGCATTCAACACAATCTTCCCCATGAAACTGACAAATTTACCACCTGGGCTTGAGTACCACTCTGCAACTAGATATTGCACTTCCTCACAAACAGACCCCAGTCAATTCAGATTGGTGGTCACACCTCTAGTGTTGAACACCGGGGCCCCCCAGGATTGTCTGCTCAGCCCCCTCCTGTTCTCGCTGTACACCCCCATCATGAAGAGAACTCTGTTGTGAAGTTGCGGATGATCACACCACCATCATCGGCATCACCATCACTTCGTTGAGTGGTGTGAGCTAAACCATCGACAGCTCAACACCTGCAAGACCGAGGAGCTGGTGGTGGACTTCAGCAGGAGGAAAACACCCCGACACCGATTTCCATCAAGGGGGTGGCTGTGGACACTGTACAGGACTACAAATACCTGGGAGTTCACCTGGACAATAAACTGGACTGGGCCAAGAACACCATGGCTGTGTACAAGAACGGCCAGAGGCAACTCAACTTCCTGCGGAGGCTCCGGTCTTTCAATGTCTGCAGTATCATGCTGCGGATGTTCTACCAGTCTGTGGTAGTCAGTGCCATCTTCTTTGCGGTCGTGTGCTGGGGCAGCAGGTTGAGGTCAGTTGACACCAACAGAATCAACAAGATCATCACGAAGGCGGGCTCTGTACTGGGGGTGGAGCTTGATTAATTGGTGGTGGTGTCAGAGAGGAGGATGCTGTGCAAGCTGCGCAGCATCATGGACAATGACTCTCACCCTCTCCACCATGTGCTGTCCTCATACAGGAGAACCTTCAGCTGATACCACCAAGATGCACCACAGAGCGCCACAGGAAGTGCTTTCTCCCTGTGGCGTTACGATTGTTCAACAGCTAAATAACATTTTTAAGTGCCCTTTTCATCGTATTGCAAGGACTTTCTAAATGTTGATTTTGAGACCTTTTCCGTATTCTGTTGCACTCTGCTCGGATTTAGAGTGGGAGCTTTATCAGTGGTCCAGGATACATATCCGGTACCACTGATAAAGCTCCCACTCTAAATCAGTGGCTAAATACTGTAACATATATCATCGCTTTAGAAGTTTTCTCCACAGCCTTAAAGAACAAACCCTTCTTATTCTACTGGATCTGGACCCCTTCGCTGGGAGCCACTCAAAGGATGAAGTCGGGACTTATAGAATTAGACTGAAAAAAGGATGTAAGGATATAAAGGATTATAGTTTCCAGATATATAGACTCCCACTTTTTTGTTGTTGTTTTTTATCTTGCTTTGTCTCCTTTTGATTAGTTTGTTTGTTGGTGTATGAGATTTGAGATGAGAACGTGCAACGAGTCGTTTCTTTTGTTTTTGCTATGAAAAAAATTAGTTTAATAAGAATATGTTTGAAAAAGAGGAAGGGATATTCTGTTTTATATTTATTGGCTGATTGCTTTCCCATATCATATTCAATAGCACTGACTTAATGTGTGCTGCGAAATGTTAGGACGAAGTACTATGTCCCAATAGTATTCATATTGCATGCAACAGTACACACTTTGAAAGGGCAGCGGCAATAAAACATAAGTAAACATGATTTGTTGTAAATGCCTAACACTGGTCCAAATTAAGCTAATGCACTTACTTGTATTTATTATTTACTGACACGAAAGTCAGTTAATCAGTCTGCATTGATCGTTGAAAGAATGTGGGTGATTCTCACAGTATCTGCTGTCCACAGCTGCTTTATTGTATGAAAACTTCCTTCACTTTATGAAATCCCTGCATCATCTGAAGGCAGCAGGACTGATATTTGTGAAGCAGACCACAGTGCCGTTACGCATGACGTTCACTGTATTTAACTTCATTAAATCGGCTAAAAACAACTGCAGGCTGCTACAGTATAACCACACAGACCTCTACACACACACATGCTTTTTATCATAATGAAGCAGGATGGGGATTACCGGGGGCATCATAGCCTCTTTTCCAACTTTCTTTTTAGGAAAAGTATCGTCTCATGTTTTATCCTTGAAACACATTGCAGTGCAAACGCTGTTGTGTGACAATAATTACCTAATTATTCGACCATGTATGAGGGGAGATACATTAGAATTATTCATAAAATAGCGTTGGTCTGATATCATGGAAACGGTTTCACCAAATCAGTTTCTTTATTTTTTATTTCCATCGTTATTATAGGAACCACTCCATCTGTCTTTGTGTGCAGATTTGTGGAGATGTGTGTTCATGTTGTAAAGATTGTAAAGATGTGAAGATTCTATTTGCTGAGCTGTCATTATCTGATTGGCACAGCTGTTTCAGAGTTTATTAATAATCTCCACACCTGCTGGCCTATATTCACCTTCACCATATTGGCTCTCTTGTATGACATACACTTTAGTGATGATTGGAAATTCAAGGCTCAAAAAATGTACATTAATTTCAACAGGATTATGCAAACTCTTTCCTCACTCAAGAGGATAAAAAGTGCGGAAGAGAGCACTACACCTATGCGTTTATTTAAAATAAATCACACGCTGTATACTGAATATAAACATATAAACATGTAGCCTATATACTGTACATACCCACCTATTTATGTATGTAAAGTCATTATCACTTTAACCATTCACAATTTATTATTTGCTCTCTGCAACTTTTGTATTCTTGTTTACAATTTACAGAAACAGTTAGACTTGCATATAGAAATTGTATGTTGTTGTTCATTGTTGCTTTTATATATATTTATGTACACATATTTATTCTTCACCTATTTAGGTTGTACATAAGAGCTAAATGTTTGTTTGTACCTATCTTTGTTCAGTGCTCTTGTCCTGTATCGGATCCTGTTTTGTATGTATTTGGCCAATAAAGTTGAATCTGAGTCTGACTGGTTTGGAGACAAATGAGTTGCATCTGAGAGGTTTAGTGTTTCATCAGATGCAAAATGATTTCGTATGTGAGATTAACTGTTGAACTGTCTCAACAGTTTTAAAAAGTGAACTCAGTAGACTATAGAGAAATGTGTCATAAAAAACACTGTACTGAACTAATTTCTAAGAATAAATGAGGGGCTGAACATGGAAAATGCACAATATATATATATATGTTTTTAAAAAGAAAATGTATTTACAAAATGGCACATCAATTAAAATACTGGAGTTTGGACTTTCCCAGCAGCACCTGAACACAGCACTAGATGTGGCTGGAGTCTTGTCATCCCCGGGAGATTAAAGGGGGGAGTGGAGGCTATTTATGCAGACTTTGGGCTGTTAATGTGGCGGAAGGAAAGTCAAGCCGTCATGGAGACGTGTTGCACATTCAGCCCAGTGGGTGGCAGACATCTCTTTTCATTCCTTCTACTACGTGTTTCCACATCCTGTGTAGCCCTGCGTTGATGTCTACATGCTGATGTAACTCTTTATTGCTCAGGTGTCTTTTAGGCTACTTGTACATTTCTTGTAACCACTTTCATCATGTTTGGCCATTCAAACCAGAGAGCTTTCAGCGTGCTGCGTGTGCTTAGTGCCTTGTGGCTGTCTGTATCGGGGGAGAAAGTGTTCGAGAGTCGCTCCGGGATGATCCAGGATCTCCGGACAGCCTTAGCTGACCTGGCCGGAGAGGGAAGGACTTACCTGTGCAGGCTGGCCGGGGAGCAGACAGTGCTCTCAGTACAGAAGGTGAGAGATGTGCAGAGAGTGCAGTCTGTGCCACCGTTTGCGGCTAACTGAATAAGTATTTAATGTCCGACAAAGGAACATAAATCTGTATTACAACAAAGGGAGACTGATGAAAATGGCAATGTTCTTCATCAACGCGCTGTATTTACTTATATCACGTAGGCCTATATGAATTTGTACGTTGTAAAATAAGCTGTCATGTCAAATAAACAGTATACGTTTTGACATGCTCACATACATATTCCCGTTCAATTCTCTGTCATGTTTTCTAACCTGGGTCATTAAAAGTGAGCAACATGAAGGTTCATGGTTACTTCCTGGTTCCATTCTTTTCACTGGCAATGTGGACTAACTAATGTAAATGGAGGTAAAGCTGATCTTATACATGTCTCCTGTCTGAATCCTTCCCTATCTAACCATGCATCAACCTTCAACTGCTCCACATATCTCCCCCCTCCCTCCTCTTCTCCTCTCCTCTCCTCTCCTCCAGGCTTTCTCTCAGGTCCTGGGTGTTGTGGCAGGAAGTTTGTCTGGGGGTCTGAACGTGCTCTTACATTATTTCTCACACTTCCTGCAGGCTGCTGGAATCCAAAGTAAACATCACACACATCAAAGTCTCTTTTCTCCATCACAAAATAATAGTCAGTTGCGGTCCTATATTATCATTGAATATCTTTACATAAAATTACATATTGTCCTTATTGACACAAACATTCTCATATGGAGACCTGGTTTTCAGTCTCACGCGAGTTAGAAGTTGAAGCTGACCAAAATCTGTTTGGCATATGAAAAAGAGGCTTTTCTTTTTTGAATATGAATGATATTGGTTTAGTTAAACACTATGTGACAATTTGACTCATTGAAATGAACATGGATCGTTGGATTATCATGATTATTTTAATTAATTGGCATTATTAAATATTGCAGCATAATATTGCTAATCCGTTATTTTTCACAGTTCGTTTTCCCATCAGCAAAGTGACCCCAGAGGGGGTGATCTTTGTGGCCCAGTGGGTTCTCGTGGCTCTCGTTGGCTACTGGCTGATCTCCCTCGTCTTCTGGTTGGTTGCCTCCACTCTGAGGCGGGCTCTGTGGGTGCTGAAAGTGGGCTTGGCCTTGGTCTGTTTCGGACTCATCCTGAGCGACCACAGCGTGGGCACAGACACCATGGCTGTCCGGTTGGCTGTCCTGGTGTGCGTCTGCGTGCTATTGGGCGTTGGGACTTTGAGGGGCTCTAATGTAGCTGATAAAACGGCTCACCTGCAGGAGCAGGTGAAGATCCTGGAGAGACGGCTGAGAGAGATGGAGAAGTGGAGGAGAACGGAGCAGTGAAGGAGGGACTGAGAGAAGTCAAATGTCTTCTGTCTTCCTTCTTGATGCCACATGTACAGATGATGGAGCACGGGTGTCCTTTTAGGGCTTCTGGAACTTCAAGGCAGAATTTTTTTCTACAGTTTGGTAAAAGTTATTAATTACTTCTGATTTGTTACTGACACAATATGATTACTTAATCATTCCTGGAAGCAGTGATTGGTTAGTTTTCATGTTTTTTGTTCAACTCTTTCTCCCTTTACAATGGCAATTTGTTCCTAAGAATGTGCCACTGCGTGAAGAAAAAGCTTTTACGTCCAATGAAAGCATCCCTTTAATACGCTTCAAGAGTTAAAGGAGAAGATTGATACCATGCTCGGGCCTAGACATGACATCAATCTTCTCATCCCACTCTTGGAAAGAAAAGCTCATTGGCGTGTTTTTCTAAATCATTTCAAACCAATGTATTTAACTTATAATAATTGTAATGATACTTCTAGTCAGAGGAAGTCCACATTTCTGCCATTTCTCATAATTAGAGAAAATTCTCAGGATATGCTTATCAGGTATATTCTTTTTTTTCTTCTTTTTTTTATTCAGACTGATACACAGAGGTTAGATCCATGCCTTAAATGTTGCTCATTTACCAGCATTACAGTTCATATTAGTGACCTGAGCTCAGTGATTGGCAGATTAATCATACTGCTGGAGTGTGTACAGTAATAGTGTGCCTTTGGATATGGTTGTTATTCAACATATTCCAGATATTGTTAACCTCTTGTATAGAAAGCTATTTTGGGGTAAAACTAACTTTTTTAAAGCCTTTTTAGAGGAATACAAAGCCAAAGACTAGTGTCTGTACACCCATCAGCAATGATTTGATATGATGAAGATGTGATCCTGATTAGAAAAGATTTTGTTCACTTGGATTACGTGCAGAACTGTAGCAGAGGACATACTAACTCCAGTTTGTACTTTTTACAGTCAAGTCACAGAGCTAAGCACCTGTTTTCCTGAAAGATACTGTATATCACGAACGATCTTTGAAAAAACAAATCACATTGTTTGAAGTTATTTCCAGAATCCTCGATGATTGTCCCTCCAACATATGTTCTGAATAGCAGCAGTATTATAACGTTATTTGAGCAAACTGAAAAAATTCCTCAGACAAAATCTATGTAATAATAAATACAACATATATAAGATTTATTTTTGCTGTATTTATTATTGTATGTGCTCTTAACTGAGTGTATGTATGAATATATATTTAGGTGAAGTTCTAATTGTCTAAGTGCCAAACACTAACAGCTGGTTTCTTTTTCCTTCAATATCTAATCATTCATTCAATGTTCATTCATGTGACATTAAGATGCTCACAGGTTTTTCATAATCATTTGCATCATTGCCATCACATCATATCAAGCTTTTCTATAATAATATTAAACAAGAAAAAATAATTAGAAATGCTGTGAACATGACTATGATTAATGCATTAACTCTACTTGAAATCCTAGTTTCATTGATGTAGACCTGATTCTATGAAAGCGTCTGTATGGACCACACAGAGGAGGTGGAGGTGCTGCCAATCAGGCTTAGAGCAGTCTGTAGCCTGAGATTTGAGAACCAGGGCAAAACTATAATCACTGCAGTTTACACGTCTGTCTAAAATAACCTTACGTCATCATTTTATCCTTAGACATTTGTGTAAATTGCCATAATCAGCATATTAATTATTGAACCTATGGCCAAAAATGTGTTTTGTGGGTTCACCGTGACCTTGACCTTTGACCACAAACATTCTATTCACCCTCAAGTCCCAGTGGAGTGGCGTTCCTGAGAGGCGTTCAGAAGAATGGGACGGACGGACGGACGGACAGACGGACAAGTCGAAAACATAAAGCTGTTGCTGACATGGAGGCATAAAAAAGGTCCACAGAGGACGTGCTGTTGCTCATTAAGCTTCTTGTTGTGAATTCATGAGTATATCAACTTGACAGTCAGGTGACACTATTTAGACACATTTTAGTAAGCAAAATGTACCTGAAAGTATCAAGGTGTAGGGGACAAAAAAGAGTGACAGGAGCAAAGCTCTGAGCCTACACAGCATGTGAGCAGTTTTTAGAGACAAAAGGTGAGACGAGGTGTGTATTAGTCGGCTCCGTGTACAAGCTGTAGAGAATCCCGAGGCTGTAAAATGTTTTCGACTGTTGTTGTTTCTGTGTTGTCTGATGCCAGAAACGTTGCATGTGCTAGTTGAACTTAATTATCTTTTTATTTTATTTTGAGTTGCTAGAGTCATTTACATGCAAATGCAATGCCAATTTATGTTAAGTGAAAGGTTGATCAGCTTTTTTTGTTCATCCCCAGCCATCCTCAACATCCAATACTCTTTGTTTCATTAAACGATTGAATATCACACTGGCATGGTCCCTGCTTGTCACAAGTGACACATACTTAACCCTCCTGTTATATTCGTTTTTCTGTAACAGCCAAAATATTCCTGGGTCAATGTGACCCATGTGACCCATGCATGTTTAATTATACAAAAATTGTCAGAAACCCCAAAATCCAGATTTTTTTGTTTGTACATTGTTTGTACCTCTTATTACTATCAATTCAATCAATATTTAGTACAATTGTGTTATTCACCTCTCGCAGATCATGGTTCCATTAGGATAATTCACTCGTTTTTCACAAAAAATACACATTCAAACACATTTTTCTGTACATTGGAAAAACCTAGATATAAAATACATTATACATACATATATTTTTTTAATTTTCCAAAACATTTTTTTCCATCAGGTGATGTTGATAAATAGAGATGAGACACCTCTTCTGTTCAGGGTCAAATTGACCCATTTACTTAAAATCAAGCCAAATGAGTCATAAGGATGTTGTCACTGTGTGTTTTGTGCAAATGTATTTTGCACATGACACGCATGTCGTGCTAGTCTTGGCGTCATCAGACGGCTTGCACACCTGGCACCTCTTCTTCTTCCTTTTTCCTCCAGCAGCAACTTCACGCACAAGAGTACTTGGTATAGCCCTCTTCTGGATCTCCCTCACTGAGGCTGCAGCGGCTGGGGTCCTTGGCATGTGCTGCCTCCTTTCAATATGAGGGACGACAAGTGCCTTCCCCAGCTCCTCAAGGAACAGACGCCTTTTGTAGAGGTTCGGTATGTTCCACTCAGGGAAGATCCCCATAAAGATGACAAAGGCGTTGTAGGCCGATATGTCAATCATGTTATAAAAGATGACTAAAGGCCAGCGTGCAGTCATTCTTTTGGTGCTGTAGGTCCCCGTCACTTTGTCCAGGTTGTCCACCCCCCTTTGGTGGCATTGTAGTCCAGGATCATGTTTGGTTTATGGTCTTCTCTGGGGCTGATTTTAGCTTTCTTATGGAGAGTGCTCATGAGCAACAAATGTTTTCCCTTTTTGGGGCAATAAGACACTAGGGCTGTGGTGTCTGTGAAAACGAACTTGGAGGAGTGAGGGGCCCTGTTCTTGGCTCACCAGCAATTCAGCAGGGAGTTCAGTTCTGTTCTTTCGGACAGCTCCAACCATTGTGAGCTTTTTCTTCAGAAGCTCCTGACCCAGGTTGTAGGATGTGAAGAAATTGTCACAGGTTATGTTGTGACCCCTGAGACCCTGTGCCCAACTCTCATACCCTGATTCCTCTCTGGGTCTCCTCCAACCGGCTTTCAAGTGTAAACCTGCAGGTTGAGCGCATAGCTGGAGTTTGCATCACATGCTGCCCATATTTTTATTCCATATTTTGCCGGACTTGATGTCTGTGACAAGTCACTGCTATCCTGGTGGGCCCTGGCACTGCCTTCATTATATTTGCTGTCGACAGTGTTGCCTGGTGTCTAGTGGTGGATAAGGACCACTGTATGTTTCCATTTTTTGACATGAATGTCTCATTTGGAAGAATAGCAGTTTCCTCATCTGATGGTTCATAATCAGAATCTTCATCATCAGAATTTACCTCAAAGTGGTCTTCATCGTTATTCTCCTCTATTTCACTGTTGTGATCATAATCAAGGAGGTGTTCCAGATATCCATAGGGCTGTCCTCTATTCACTTGTGTTGCTCATTTTGTCAAGCTCTGACATTGAGTATACTGCACATGCAGAGTGTAATGGTTGGAGTCCCAGCGTGGGAGAGTTTTCCCATCATATTTGAACTTCTGACCCCTTTTAGCCTCCACCTTCACTGCCAGGTGGCATATATTTAGAAACATATGCCAGGTGCTGTGTGTGTGTGTGTAAAATAACAATATGTATCGCATTTGCACTTCTGACCCCTTTTAGCCTCCACTTTTACTGCCGGGTCAGATTGACCCGAATACAATCTCTGTGATATAAACATGCAGGGGGGGGGGTTGCAAATACATGACATGAAACATTTTCGTTTTACATGTGTATTACACTAATTAAGGCAAGCAGAAGAAGTTTCATAAAAAAAAATACATAAGTATTTTTCCTAGATTTTCAAACTTTAAAACGGGTCAGTTTGACCCTGAATGTAACAGGAGGGTTAACCCAAGTTTAAACCTGGCCTACTTTCTCAACTCAGTGCACCGGCCCAATCACTGTGTAAAGGGGCTGTGGTTGTCAGCTGTCAGTAGTTGCAAAAAAATTCAAATGAAGTCCCCAAATTCCGTTAACAGAGGTGTCGAGGGAGGAGAACAAACACCTCAGTTGAAGCATTAAGTGTGACTGCTTGAGAAATCAAAACAGAAGACAATGTACCTTTACTGTGTAGGACGGACCAGGAGAACACATTCACCCAGGCTCTTACATATATTTATGTTTATTAACATAACGTCATCAGCCTCCAGATCTCTCTCTCCAACTGTCTCCTGTAAAATATTTTTTAATGGTCAATTTGAAAATGAAAGAAACTCCAGAATATCATATGTGGTTTCATTGATACAGAGTTGCACATCCACATACAGTATGTATACTATATAATTTTTGGTATAAAATTAGATGTATGTTCATTGGCATCCAGAGGTGGATGGAAATGGACAGACCAAAATACCAAACAACTGGAGCCAGTTTGATAGTGTCTCCCCCTCCATTAACACCCATAACCATCAACTACATCTACATTTTGTTAATATCATTGGGTACATTTACAAAAGACAAAAAAAATCACATCTTCAAACACAGTTCATTTCACTATTGCTATATGTGAGAAACATTGGATCTAGGACATGAAGGTTAAAAAACCCCATCTTATTTTGCTGTTCAGTTTAATATGAGACTCCAAAAACCCCGTTGCCCAGACACCATATGCAGGACATAAACTGAACCTAAGATCATCAACATGTAGTCTGCACACCCCTGTGGAGATCAAGCGTCACTGTATTTACTAAATAAAAGGCTACAATACTGCTAAGAAGGCATTTGTGATGCTATTTACAGTTCAATGAAGCTGTTAGTGGTTTTACAGTGAACATTCCAGGTAAGCAGGAAGGTTTCTCCACTCTGGATACCAGGAGGAACACAGGAACACTCAACAGGCTACTGCCCTCAAATCACATTGGTGTGGTGGCACTTGGTCTGTAAAATAATTTTTTTGTGTATTCCTAAATGTGACAGAAGTAAGGGTAATAACTGACAAACATTTAGTTGCTACTGTCTTGACCCACGTTTGCTCTTGGTGAATGCTGCTATATCCTGCTTCACTGTGGTGATACATGTATGGGAGACGGGCTCTGAACGGACTGATTGATATGTGTTTTGCTGTAATAGTAAGGAGGTATGAGGTCTTCTGGTAGCATTCTTACGGTTTAGTTATTGCATTTACAACAGCCAGCCTTCACACCAAACCCAGGTCATATGAATGGAATTATTACTATCAGAGGATTCATGGGATTTGTGGTGATTAACATTTGACCTTGACACACAAATTCATACCACTGACCAAGACAAACTGTTGACCTATGAAGAGGCATACAATCCAAAAATGAGGTAGCTTTTGTTTGAGCAATTCTGTTTCATACAGCTCTTCTCTGAAGTCATGATTTGAGAGTATTTCTGATACCATGGCCGCACCTGGGTCTTTAAGACACGACCCAACTGGTAGTGCCAAATTTTACATTACAGCCTGCCTCCAGTCCCGGGCTAAGGCTGGATTACCAACCAGGCAAAGTGGTCCAGTTAGTTACAAAATATTCCCGGACCTATAAATCCCCAAAAGCTCCAGGTTTACCATGTGTCAGCTGGATTGTTATTTGTCAGTTGTGAAAAATGCACCATTGAAGCAGAACATCACCTGACATACAAAACAGATTAAGGCGGGTTCTGTATTATCTGGTGCCAAAATAGAGTCTTAAATTCCAAAATAAAACAACCTGAGATATACAGTAACATAACAACCTGGACCCTGGACTGTGGGCAGCAGAACTCTAGTCATGATACATTGTTGGGTAGGTGATGTTACTGTGTCTTCTTTGTGTTGTGTGTGCGTTTGGTAGTATGTTCAGACTGAATGTTCCACACAGTAAATGGAAAGACTGATCTCTTCGGATGCATTAGCTGCTGCTAAGTTTAAAATCGCTCTGAGACATCTTACACACATACGTATACACAAACAGTCAGTGCCTGTTGTTACAAGCATCTGATCAGGTCCATTGGCCCTTTATAGTCAGTACACACAGACAACAAAAAATTGTTTACCGGCCGAATTCATTGCACAAAAAAAAGAGACAAAATTGTTCTTTTGTGTTTAGTCTGAAGACACCTCAAGGCAACCTAGTCAGTTAAGCATTTCTCATCCAGGCATCGGTTACTATTGAGTGATTTTTAGTCAATGGTTTGTTTCCTTTTTAAGCTCCTAAACTCTGATTTTTAAATAAATCTCAAGTCTTTTGCTTGATTGCTTGGTTTTCCTGGCTGATCAGAAACAGAAAAAAGAATCAAAGAAAAGGTCTGGAATCAGTGAAAATGTAGATCGAACCACAATCATGTGCTATGACTCAAACGTTTGTTCAGCTGAACCCAGTCCTGTTTAGATTTACTCATCAGATGTTGATAATACATACTACATACATACATGCTATTCCACATGCTAAAACTTCAAGAAAACACCTCCTTTCTTTGTCTCCTCACCTCTGGATCATTTGATCCCCAAATAATTGACTCCTACTGCCAAAACTCAGCTGGCTAAAACAGTAGATTTTATACATCAAATAAATGCTAATTTAGCCTAAAAAGACATTCGCTTCAGTCAGACATGGTATTAAATACTGACCAAGGGAAGGAGGCAAAGAATAGAATGTACTGTCCATTGTTTCCACGCCTGCTCACAGATGGGACCTGTGACACCAAAGTGAGGAAGGACTGGGAGGAAGCTGCTCCAGGAGTCAGCATCCCTAAAGGAAGCTTGTGGAGTTTTTGCCTCTGTCGATCTTGAACTGGAAGGCATCAGAGGAGGAGCTGAGAATGTTGGTGGAGGAGGGGGTCACAGGAGCCACAGGAGAGGATGCCGCTTCAGCCTGGAGGGGGAAAATAAATGTAATGTTAAGGCTAATCAGAGGGTGCTGGCATCACGTAGGAGAAGCAGGGGGTGCAGGCACACACCACCACACCACCTCACTAGCCTTAGTCACATCGTAACCCATGTCGGCAAAAATAATGTAAGGTTGTCACAGATCACAAAAGAAAGCCTAGGACGTTGGAGTTTGCCAGAAAGATGAAGTGATTAATCGTCTCCGGTCTCTTACCGAGGGTAATGATGAGATGTACTGTGGATGGATGGCTGGATTATTTATCCCTGGGGGACATTCGCATATCACAGCAGCAGTACACGAATAAAGCACACAGCACAACCCACACTCACTGTCACTGGTTACTGAAGCCTTAAAGATTAATAATTCAATTATTCTGCATAGCCTGGATACGTTTATGTGAAACATGGCAGAAACCAAATGTTTTGTTACCATGAACTGAAGCTTCCCCATCTGACTACACTAATGCCCATGTTGATTGAGCACCTAAATTAAAAAAGATTCGATTCAATTCAACCCTTAATAGAAGAAAATAAGAACAACCCCAGGTTTCTTTTCAGCACTGTAGCCAGGCTGACAGAGAGCCACAGCTCTACTGAGCCTTCTATTCCTATATCGCTCAGTAGCGACGACTTCATGAGCTTCTTTAACCATAAAATTCTAAATATTAGAGACCAAATTAATCAAATAAATCTCCTCTCCTCAATTGGTAATGATTTAGCTTCTAAAACACGAACCTTAAAAACAACTGTAACACCTGAAATATATCTAGACTGCTTTTCTCCGATCGATCTTAACCAACTAAAATCAACAATTTCGTCATCTAAACCATCAACCTGTCTCTTAGACCCGATTCCAACTAAGTTGCTTAAAAAAGTTTTACCCTTAATTAACTCCTCGTTATTAAATATGATCAACCTGTCTCTAATATCTGGCTATGTACCAGAAACATTTAAAGTAGCTGTAATAAAACCTCTTCTTAAAAAGCCCAGTCTTGATCCAGAGGTTTTAGCCAACTATAGACTGATATCTAACCTTCCATTTCTCTCTAAAATTCTTGAGAAAGCAGTCGCAAAACAGCTGTGTGATTTTCTACAAAACAATACTTTATTTGAGGTTTTTCTATCTGGATTTAGAGTTCATCATAGCACAGAGATGGCTCTGGTGAAAGTTACCAATGACCTTCGACTGGCATCAGACAAAGGACTTGTCTCTGTTCTTGTCTTGTTAGACCTCAGTGCTGCTTTTGACACTGTTGACCATGACATTCTGCTACAGAGACTGGAACATTTCATTGGCATAGCAGGAACCGCACTGAGCTGGTTTAAATCCTATTTATCTGAGCGATCTCAATTTGTACGTGTTAACGATGAATCCTCCATGCAAACCAAAGTCAGCCATGGTGTCCCGCAAGGTTCTGTACTTGGACCTATTCTATTCACCTTATATATGCTTCCTTTAGGCAATATTATAAGGAACCACTCCATAAACTTTCATTGTTATGCGGATGA
This sequence comes from Bovichtus variegatus, assembly GCA_943593645.1. Lineage (NCBI taxonomy): Eukaryota > Metazoa > Chordata > Actinopteri > Perciformes > Bovichtidae > Bovichtus > Bovichtus variegatus. Next base: position 14,715 of record CALSCE010002137.1, read on the forward strand.
TACCCAATTATATCTATCAATCAAGCCAGATGAAACCAATCAATTATCTAAACTTCAAGCATGTCTTAAAGACATAAAAAATTGGATGTCCTGCAACTTTTTGATGTTGAACACCGACAAAACAGAAGTTATCGTAGTTGACCCCAAACGCCTCCGAAACGTATTGTCTAATGACATAGTAACTCAGGATGGCATTAACTTGGCCTCCAGCACCACTGTAAGGAATCTCGGCATCATCTTTGATCAGGATATGTCCTTTAACTCCCACATGAAACAAATTTCAAGATCTGCCTTTTTTCATCTGTGTAACATTGCAAAAATAAGGCACATCCTGTCTCAAAAAGATGCAGAAAAACTAGTCCATGCATTTGTTACTTCAAGGCTGGATTACTGCAACTCCTTATTATCTGGTTATCTTCAGTTGATTCAAAATGCTGCGGCACGAGTATTGACAAGAACTAGGAAACAAGATCATATTACTCCTGTATTAGCTGCTTTGCACTGGCTCCCGATAAAATACAGAATAGAATTCAAAATCCTTCTCCTGACCTACAAAGCGATTAATGGTCAGGCTCCAGTTTATCTTAAAAGGTCTCGTAGTACCTTATAAACCAACTAGAGCATTGCGCTCCCAGAGTGCAGGGTTACTTGTGGTTCCTAGAGTTTCTAAAAGTACAATGGGAGCCAGAGCCTTCAGCTATCAAGCTCCACTAGTGTGGAACCAGCTCCCAGTGTGTGTTCGGGAGGCAGACACCCTCTCCACATTTAAGAGCAGGTTAAAGACTTTCCTCTTTGATAAAGCTTATAGTTAGGGCTGGCTCAGGTTTGCCCTGGACTAGCCCCTAGTTATGCTACTATAGGCTTAGACAGTCGGGGGACTCACTCCTCTCCTCTCTTCCCTATCTTTCTCGTTCTCCTCCTCTCCCTCTCTATTGATATGCATTCATGTCCCTTAAACGCACGTTACTAACTCACCATCCGGGGCATCATCCCCGGATGTTGAGTTGTACAGGCTGTAAAGCCCACTGAGACAAATGTATAATTTGTGATATTGGGCTATATAAATAAACTTGATTTGATTTGAACCCATTTGAGGCTCTTGTATTAAAATCAACTATGAATTGTTTTGTCCAGGGCAACTCACCCAGGTCACATTGTGGGACTCTATAGAGCACCTAGTTCAAATTTTAAATAGAATTTGGAGAATTTATATCAGACCTTGATACTCATTCTGATGAGACTAATTATTGGGGATATCAATATTGTGTGTTTGGGGTTTAAAGTGTCAATGCACTTTGTGCTGCATTGTGTGAATGAAAGGTGAAAACACATGATTTAAACATGCCGTTTACGTGGTTTCAGTGATCATAGCAATAGATTCTCAAAACACATTTTAATGGCGAAGTTAAAACCTTGTAAACTGAAGCTGAAATCAGAGTGTGGTTCTCCTGCAGAAGATGACAGACAGGAAGTAAACACTAAAGGGAACACAGGATGGGCTCTGGCAGTGATTACATTTATTTAATGCATCTGTTCTATATCCATACTGGGGGAAGAACTTTCTTTCCAGGTTATCTCGACTGATACACAGCCATCAGCTGGGATATGTGGACACTTGTCAAAGTTTGACATAATATTAATTGCTAATCTTCGGAAGGCTACAGAGTTACGTTGCTAGCGCCGCAGTTTCAACCGTTGCTACCCAGTAAAATCTAACAGAATCTTTTTCTTAGCGGAAGCAATACAATCATTATTAAATCAATAAAAACATGTTTATCAATATTTTATGTCAAATTACTGATTAAATTAGTAAGGAGCCGTGTAATAAGCGGGATAATGTGCAGCGAGTCTTGGATCAGTCCTGCTCACCTGATACTGTTGTTGTGCAGGGAGTCGCAAGGCGGCTCATTAGCGGCCTTACAAAATGTTACCTTAGCAGCCCTCACAGTGCGTTTCACCTAGATGTAGGACATTTGCCAGGCACGTGTAACACAGTTAGACCTAAAATAAAGTCTCAAGGGGTTATTTTCTAAAACCATGAGGAAGTCGGCCATTTTAAATTTAGTGTGAATTTTTCTAGGGTATTTTTTGTGTTTCACAGGTTCTGTACTTTAACAAACTCCTCCTACAGATTTAATCCGATCGACTTCACATTTCGTCAGTCTCATCTGAAGACCTTAACAATGAAAAATTATCAAAAGCTTGTTTGAGGTGCCCTTTTTGTGCATTTTGCTATGAAACAGGAAGTTGGTGTAACTTAAGCATACGTTCTTAAATTTCCAAATTTCTTATGCTTGATAAGAGTCGCGGCCTGAAGACATCTACAGGCCAATATTGAATCCTAGTCATCGCGCCACCTGCTGGCAACAGCAGTCAGCCTTATGTGTCAAACATCATCCTATTTACTTGAAAATAAAAATGTGTGGTCTACACATGATATAGAGAAGCATAATGTTTGTTCAGCGTATGTTTTCTAGCGCCACATAGTGGACACAGCAATTAGTGAAACATTTGCTGTATGTCATTTCCAGCTCATCACACTCATTATGCTATACATAATGTTCACTTGTGCGCCAGCTCTCCAACGGTCACGGCAATGTAACGTCAACTGGCGTCCCACCAGCACCTCCGACACGCATGGATGTGTGAGGACCCGTTCATTGCTGCTTGCAGCTTTAATTCAAGTTGAAATGTGTTTCTGTTTATCACTATGAAACAGGGCTGAAGTATTTAGGTTGAAGAGTTTGAGAAAACAATATTTCTAATGGCATCTAAGAGTATAAATGGTAGTGGAGCTAAATCTGTGTTATGATGAGTACAGTACTTGAGTAAGTAAATGTACTCCGTTACATTCCACCACTTAAAATCAGGGTTTATGCTGTTAAAAATATGTGATTAATAACTTTTGACAACTGAGGTGCGGCAAACATTACTGAAGTTAAGGAGGGGAAACTGTAGATGGCTGCATCTGTAGATGTTACTGCTGTGATTGTCTCTGCTGTCACATCCGTCATGTCAGATCTCTTTCTTATTAAATATGAAGCAAAACTAGTCTGCCCTTGGAATGTTGCCTCATTGGTCCGTCAACTTTAATTAATTAGTTTCAAAGCAATAAAAAGTGATCCAGTTTAGTCCACATTGACTTCTGCTGTATTGACTGTGAGACGAGTTTTGAAAAAGTAAGCTTAGTATTCAGATATGAACCAAATGTAAAAAACAACAACCTGTAACATATCCCTCCCTAAAGCTTTTAATATAAGTGATGGGGACACAATCTACAAATCTTATCTGAAACTTAAATGAGGCTGCAGCAGTCTGAATTTAATCAAATCACATGGACATTTTCTAAAGTTGCCCTCTTTTCTGTACAGAATTGAACAGACAAAAAGAAGGGAGATAAACAGTGAGTGGAGCACAGGGTGCCATATTGTTTTTTACCTGTGGTGTGACAGTCAGCAGGGGGTCGGCGGGTGAGGAAACCATACTGTTCATCTTCACCTCCTCCTGAACGTGGTCACCGCCTGCTGCAGGTGGAGGAGAGCTGTACATGGCTGGAGCTAAAACATAGCCCTACACACACACACACACACACACACACACACACACACACACACACACAAAATATTTGGGCATTTCATCAACATATTTGATTGATTTTCTGTGCCTGAAGGCTACAGAGTCATTTCAACAGAAAGCTGCATACAGTGATTGCCAAGTTTACATGTCCATTACGGATGCAGCACTGCAGATCCAGAAAACAGATAATAACAGATTCAATTATGTCAGTGTATGAGAATATTTATTAGATTACAATTACTAAAGTCAATTTGTGCAGACATCCAACATTCATGGTCCATTCTTTGATGAGAGGCTAGATATGTTTCAGAACTTGAGGTTTTTAAACTCCTACAGTTTCTTCTGCAGTAATACGTATGTGGGTCAGCTCTTTGTCAGGTAATGCAGACCCCTTTTCAAAGCGTTAAGTCTTCTCCTGATGTAAAGCAGCTGAAAGGTCAACGGTCAAACACTGAAAAGACTTGGACCAAATAACTTGAGTCACATGTCTGCAGGTCTCACCTGTTCAAACTCAATGGGCAAAACACTCCAATTATGCGTCAGACTTCTGCTTTTCTGTATTAGTGCACTGACAGGAGTATAGTAAAACATTTTGTCACTGTAATGTTTCTCATTTTACTTATCGGTGCAATTACTATGAGTTTTATCAAAATAGGCAATATTTGTGTATTCTCAGAGCTATAACAATGTTGCAGTATCTACTATAAGTTTACAGCAAGTCTCTGGGAAGCTGGGTGTGAGATTAGCCCAATTGGTTCCAATGCTGATACAATGATTGTCTCAATACAATAATTAGATATATTCACAGTATAACACTAATTACGATAAGGCAACATTTTTCTACACAACGTTATACATAGAATATGTAATATGGCCTCACGTAGCCAAAACATATATCCGTTTTGATAAAAGAGAATATGGTTTTGAGTGCAGTGTTACATTTTGCAAAAGTTTTGTGTTAAGAGTTTCGAGAAATTGGAGGTATAGTTTCAGAAAACGCGTTTAAATGATTGGAGAAAACAGTAAAGACAGGGATCGTACCATTGGAGCTACAGGTCCAGTGGGGTACTGGCCTGGTGGTGGACCGTTCCATTGTGGAGGCTGGCCAGGGGGGATCATAGCTGGACCAGCAGGAGGGTAGGCAGGGTTCTGGGGTGGGTAGACCGGGTTATAACACTGCAGACCGAAACAATCAGGAGTTAGATTATTGAAATACTAAGAGAGGAGTCAGGAAAACACAAAGTACTAGCTAAAAAATAAATCAGCCTTGAATGAAAAACTGACTTCAACTAACAGCTTTGGGTCCAGTGTTGTAAGAGCATGTTAGCCTGGGTTAAACAAGTTTATCAATACTTAGGAAAGCAGGATTGTAGTGTGATACTAACTGGGGAGGGTGGGGGGCCGTTCCACTGTCCTGGGCCAGGGGGGGGATGGACTGTAGGACCCTAATACACAAGAAACAAGTAGACCTGTCTTAGATTAGCATTACACAATCAATACGCCAGTGAAGTTGCATAATGATGATATAAATAGATAAACTCTGTGGAGTTATGCGATACATGTGTGTTATGTACCATGCTAGGGTCTGGGCCGTGGTAGTAAACCTACAAACACAGAACAAACTAATCAAATCAAAACATAGTCACATCCAATCATTTGGTAAGTAAACATATACTCATCAATACCAGATTAACTTTGAGACATTAGTATGAAGACATCTATCACGCTGTGGAATATTGCGAAGTAAAGAACATCCATGAATACATAAAAAGTGATCACTTTTAGTATAATCTCACCACTCCTGGTTGTCCGGGAGTGTTGTAGGGAGGAGAAGGTCCAACAGGACCAGTGGGAGGAGGATGAAGTGCATATGGGGTGGTCTGGAGAGAGACAGATGTTGAGGCAATTCATTATTTTGGGGCGGCAACTAATAATTATTTTCATTACTGATTATCTGTTGATTATGTTTTTTGATGAAATAACAGTTTAGTTTTTAAAATTTAGGAAAATAGAGAAAAATCTAATAGGTTATAGTAATCCAAAATACGCATATTACATATACAAATCACAAAGTATAGCCGTAAGCGGCCGCGGTTCAAGCCCTCCGTTCACTCGTCGGGAGGAAGCAGGTCGATTGCTAAAATGGAATTTAAGTTCTTTTCATTTAACCGTTTTTCACATTATGCAAAAAATGTAGTTAGGCGGTTCCTAAGGCTTTTTGTAGAACACATGTAGCTGGATATGTGTAGCAAATTTCAAGTCCATCGGACTAACTATGTGAGGGCCATTGCATTTATATTTCTTGGGAACTCAATGCACACCATTTCCAGTTATATACAGTACCTGTAGCGTTTCAGTGGTGGTGGCTTTCTTCTTGAAAATCTTCTTCCGACAGCAGCAGCAAATCCCAGCCGGGATGCCAAGCAGTAAGAGCAGAGCCATGAGAGGGTTTCCTTCTGTGTACTCATTATGGTCTACAGTGGAAAAAAGACGGGGAAGGAGCCTTAAATTGTGTGTGTGTGATTAAGATTGCACCTGTGACACAGAATGTTGTTCTTTTGATTCTTTTTTCATTATTAGTGTGACCACTTATATCATTAATGACTCAGACACTTTTATGCCTAAACGAACTCCACAAAAGGTGCCTTCCTACAATGATAATCCACCGTAAATCTTCTTCGTCATGTATATCTACAGTTAATCTTTCTATTTCATGTTTATGTTATGTTTATGTTGTTAACCTTTACCCACCTCTACCTTCCCATCTGTATGTCATTTCTGTGTCCTTGTTGCAAATAAGAAAGAATGAAAACACGAAAACAACTGTATTTATTTAAGTGTCTAGCCAAAAGATAAACTTTACAAGATAACATTTGAAGACATCATGATAACGCTATAATTGACCTTTGCCAAATACAAATTTTTATTGAATAGAATTTGAACGCATTATAATGTAACTCAAAGGAACCTCGCACCGGTACCGTGAGGTGTTAGCTCCGTTTAGCCAACTCATTTGGCTATTTCCGCCTCACTTCAGCAACCTCACGCTGTTTCCGTGACTGGCAACGGGTCGCCAGTCACCCATTCAGCTAATAGAGCACATCTAAAAAATCATCTCCCAATACTTTCATTGGCACCCAGTTGCCAGTTCCTCATTTTATCCCCTCATTTCACCAACCCTCCCCCATTTCTGTTACCAGTACCGGGATGCCATGTTATCGGGCAACCCCGATACCCAAATATCTTCAGACCATCCAGTTCAGAATGCACATTACTAGCTCCTTTGCCCCCCTTACCTCCAACCAACTTCCCACTCAGTCTTTGAGCCCAAAAACACCCATTTCCAGCCTATACACAGTTGCTTTTAGGGGTTAATAAGGCAGAAAATATTTCTTTAATGATTGATCTACCAACTATTTTACATTACATTACATTACATTAAATGTCATTTGTCCAGAGCGACTTACATTGAACTAACTACAGGGACAGTAGCAATTTTGGGGAAGTGCATTGCTCAGGGGCAAGCCTGCCAGCCTTGTATTGAACTCACAAACCTCTGGTGTTTTATTTGAAAGCCTAACCACTAGACCTCTAGACTACCACCACTACCTCTCGCTCCAAAATCCCTTGAGACATAGCTAAACCCCTTCATCATAATTCCCTACCCCCATGAACGATGGTAGATCAAAGAGTCAAATTTCTTGTATGTCCACATTCCTTGTATGTCCACACATACTCTGCAACTTCTACAGGTGCACCACTGAGAGTATTCTGACTGGCTGCATCATCTATTATGGCAGTTTATTTTCTTATTTCAATGTTTATTTATATAGGGAAGCATAAACCAATGCCACACACCACAGCATGTATAGCCTAGGCTAATTTGCAATGCCCGTCCCTAGATGGGCCCTTAAAATACATAACTCAACAACAAATACACAAACACAAAACACAAACTGAACAATAGGTACTAATAGGTCTAAATGTCCTAATGTTGCACCTGGCAATTATTAGTGAGGCAACTTTAATTTTACTCACCAAACTATGATCCACACACAGGGAAAGTATTGGCTATTAGTGGAATCATCTCATGTAAAACCAATAATTTGATTTACATGCTCAAATGCCACTGTGGTCTTGCATACATATGTAAAACCATAGGACCCCTCAAACCCAGAATCTCAGAGCACAGGAGCAATATCAGAAACCTGAGCGCTGTTGCCGATCACTTCAGTCTTATAAAGCACACTGTTGCCTCTCTCATATATTGTAATTGAACATGTCCAACTACCATGGAGGGGATGGGACATCAATACTCTTCTTTTGAAACGCAAAATATTCTGGATCTACACTTTAGACGTTGTGTCATTTAAGGGTGATGGACATTCGCCCTTTTTTATGACCTAAATCTACGACTCGTCATTGATTGCCTCTTTAGTGTTTTCCCATATTTGATGACGGCCTACAAGCCCGATGGTGGTTAGGGACACTCTACTGAGTGTGTTCCTCTTATGTATATTTAATGTATATTTATGTACATTGACTGTGTCACCTTACACTATAGAATTTGGCACTTCCTGCTATATATACATATACTATTTACAGACATGTTTCTTCTATGAAATGTATAATACTTAATACTATGATATGATATTTAATTCTATGAAATTATATTTAATTCTATGAAATGTAAGCTTCTGTCTATGTGTTTTTACTTGGATACCCAGTGCATGGGATTACATCATGTGTTTATCTGATAGTGCTGCACAGTGTCCACTGAAGTCTGATGAAGAGCAGTTGTGCAATAAATAATGAAAATTGCAGCTATGCAGTGTGCGGGCTATTTATTCTTTCAGCTCCTGCCCTATTACGGTTGGATGCGTGTTTACACTCCTTTTTGTTTTTTTCTTTTTAAACATTTTGTTGTAGCATTGTTAGATGAGTCTAATGATGATGTCTCTAATGAGGTTGTGTCAAATAAAGGCCTGGTACCCTCTGCAGTTGAGGTAAATAAAGCCACTATTTGAGAATTTACGGTACATGGGGACTCACCTGTCAGGTCCATCCTGGTAACTGACACCACCCGGTCCCTTCGGTCTCTCAGGGTGTAATGTCCCTCATCACTGTAGTTCACATTCTTGATCTCGATGTTCATGGAGTGGGTCTGAACCCGGTCCCAATAATTAGGAAGGTCCTGGGACACCCGAGCACCATCACGCACCTGAGGAAGACAAACTCTGGTCAGAGTATCACTCGGAAACACCAGCTGCATTGCCATCTGAATCACAGGGAATTTCTTACCAGCTTTTCAAATATAAAAAACTAAAAAAAATGGCACCCATGAAAAGCTGAATAGCTTTCTTTCAACAAGTAATTCATGTTTGGGAAATTATTATTCCTTATGGTCAGCAAACGAACCTCATAATTGCCTTTTACACATACAACTACAAAAGATGACTAAGTATAATTATTTATTAAACAAATGCATTTTCACAAAGGAACTTAATTTCATTAGTGATCCAAAATTTTTTACTGCATTTCCTGCAGGCAAAATTCCTCATTTCACAGAGGTGAATGTGCGAGACAACAGGGGAAAGACCCAGATAGGGACAGTTCAAAGATTTATTGCCAAAGTGAAGGTATGTATAGGCTTACAGTAAATATAAATACTTATAATATTCTGATACATAGAAATACTGAGAGATGTAAACATGGGTAGTGAAACTAATTTACTCCTTCGCTCCTCCTGCAACTTTAACAAATCTGCAACATCGCCAAATATTGAATCTATCCCCCTGCTCATCCATCCTCCATCCATCATTCATCCTCCATCCATCAACTATCATCCATCATTCATCCTCCATCCATCCTCCATCCATCAACTATCATCCATCCATCCATCAACTATCATCCATCCATCCATCCATCCAACATTCATCCTCCATCCATCAACTATCATCCATCCATCATGCATCAACCATCAACCGTCATCCATCATCCATTCATCATCCATCCATCCATCCATCCATCCATCCATCATCCATCCATCCATTATCCATCCATCCTCAATCCATTAACCATCCATCATCCATTCGTCCATCCATCCATCAACCATCCATCATCCATCATCCGTCCATCCATTTATCTCACCAGTGTAACGTTGGCAGCCTCCCCAGAGAAGGAGAGGGCAGCATCGGCCAAGTCAATGCCCTCCAGTGAGATGTAAAGACTCTTTCCTGTGACGCACTTGTCAAAGTTGTGTTTGGCTGGAATAAAGAGGAGAAGAATAAAGACACTGAGGGCAAGTAGCATTCTATAGAATAAATATATTTGTGCCCATAAATTATGTTTTGTAGAGAGTTTAATATCATACAGAGAAATTTACTTTGAGCAAACAAAAGTCAACTATTTCTATTATATATACGTATATATATATATATATATATATATATATATATATATATATATATAT
>CALSCE010002138.1:0-10851 GCA_943593645.1 Bovichtus variegatus
GGCACACTAGTGTGCCGCGGCACACTGGTTGAAAATCACTGACCTAGGCATAGGCGGTCCTGGGCGGTATATCTCTCCAATTCATCAATCCATTTCTGGCCTCCTTGGGAAAGTGGCAGTAATTTTGCCACTAATGCTTCCATGTCTCTGTGTTTCCATGGTTGGTATACTGTCGCTCCTCCTTGTCCGAGTGCCATTAATGGAGCCTGTGCATGTGTGGTTTTTTCTTTGTTCACCCGGGATCGGATTCTTTCGCCGATGGGATCACTGCTTCTTATCACTACTTTTCTACTTAATACCTGTATTTCTTCTGTTTCTTCACCTCCTTCTTCTCTATCTGAGGTTTCACTTTTTCCATATGAGTTTGGGGACACTCTTCCTTGTCTGACGTTTCTTGTTGTTGCTTCATACTTTCTGCTGAAGTTTTCATTATCTTCCTCATCACTTTTGTTTGATTTGCGTGGGCTTTGTCCGTGTCTTTCCTCCCCATCACTGTATCCAGTTCTATGTTTGAACATGTACCCTTTTAGTTCTCTTTCCCACTCTTCTTGTTCTGTTCTTTGTTTCTCCTCCAGGCGCAATTTCTCTCTTAGCTCTTCTTGACTTCTTTTGGTGAATTGATTGGGTCTGGATTGTCTATATGGACCTGAAGTCCCTCCGGAGGGGGGCGGAGTGTCACGCCACTTTGCAGTGCCCTCTTCATCAGCCTTGGACTTTTCCACCATGATCTCAGTTTCATTCATCATTGAGGTGGAATGAATGTTTTTACCTCGTTCGTTAACTCTCGTATGTCTTCATTCTGGGCCGTGTCTTCTAAGGCCAACATCCCTCTGTTGACCTGCATCATTGGGGCCTGCACTGGAGTTGGGAAAAAGGGGTTGTTCTGTGATGCGTAGGAAGGGGGCGCTGTAGTGTAGTTACTTAGGTCTGGATATAGTTGCGGAGTCTTGATGGGCGTGGTCATTTCTGTGTCTTTTTCTGCAGCAATTTTTTTTTCCTGTTGTTCGGCTGTCTTCACCACACAGGTGTCGCTTATAATTCCCTGGCTGATATGTTTCAGGTGGAGTAGCAGGCGTGTCACTCTTCCCTTCCTCTTTTCAGCTTTCTAGAATGCTTTTTTTTTTCAATCCAAATAGTGAGGGTTCTTTTTCCCATGTTGCCTGTTGTTCTTGAAATTCTTCATTCTCATAGTCGAATATTGCTTTTCTGTGGACCGCTTTTGGTCCAGGCTGATCATCTGCTGGGATCAGTCCTAATTTCATCAGCTTCGCCATTTGATCTCTGGCCTTTTTTCTTTCCTTGGGCTCTGTTGTAGAGTCTGATCATTTAAACATTCTATCCTTTAAGTCTGTATTTGAGCCTGGCTTCGGGAGCACTGTTGTTGTTTGTTTTTGGATTTGTCATTTTTATTCTATTCTTGGGTATTTATCATCTTTATCCACTAGAGTGTGCTATGTGTAATACTTCTATGTACCCACTGGAGTGTGCTATGTGTGTAATGCTTTTACGTTTCCACTGGAGTGTGGAAACTTTGTACTATGACTTTGTTTGTCCACTAGCGGGAGCTATATGATTTTGCTTGTTCTGGTCCCTAGTGGGAGGTATTTTATTTTAGTCCTCTAATTTTATAGATATATATATCTAGAGGGAAACAACTTTCACTTTCCGTAGTTTTCTCAATCTTATTAATTTATGATTTGTTTTACTTTACTAATCGTACTAGATATAGTTTCATTCTTTTATGCCGCTTTACCCGTTATTATACCCTTTAAAATGTCCTTCCCCTTCTCTTCCGAGTAGACTCTAGGTTCTGTTGTGTCTTCTGGCTTTATTCTCCAATCCTAGCAACCAAGCTTCTACACACGTGTGCGGGTTACTGGACCAGAGAAGGCCTCGTACAACCAGTTCCTTTTGTTACGTCTCTTTGTTTCCCTCCCCACAGTTCCCAAACACTGATAACAGTTTGTCAGTTTGTATGGAATTCACCCGAGCAACTGACTTCGATATATCACGATAGAGAGCTTAGTTAGCACCGTTAGGTATCCACTCTCTGCCTTAGCACAGACACCGTTATTTTAAAACACACTGCTTGCAGCTGCCTCGTTGAACGCTCCCAACAAACAATCCATTATTAACCTATTTTTACCTGACTATATCTATGCTTGTTCAGCGGAGATGAGATATAATAAAAGAGACAATGTAGCAATCAACATTAAACTACACGTAATCTTCCGGGAATACTCACCGCTAGACATGGGCCTTCTCAGGTCTATTCTCCACTGCCACAATGCCAGCGTATCCCACTGGGCCTTCCCAAAAGTTATTTTTCTTACTTTTTCCGACTATTGCAACCGAGCGCTACTCGGGCCTACCTGAGGTCTTTCACTTTAAATCTGGAGCCTACCAAAGGCCTTACCTTAAAACTCCTGACTCCGCCAGAGCCTAACAAAGGTCTTCATTCACTCCTATAAATAAGCCAGTCCATGATGAAGCCTACCAAAGGTCTTCATTCACTACATGAATCAATCCAGTCCACGCTGGAATCTACCATAGGCCTTCGTTCACACAATCCTTTGTACTGTTCACCACACTATAATTTTATTTATTTTTACTTCATAATTTAAACAGACAGGCTCTGTCGGACTACAACTTACTGCTGACACTCGTACCTAAACAGAATATATTTTATACTATGCAGATTTGGATGTAACAGGTTCTGCTTACCTTTTACTTGTAGGCCTTGTACGAGTGTTAGCCGCGTGCTGCAGTCCTCCAGACGCCATCTCGTTTTTCCAAATCACGTCGGGGTCACCAATTTTGTCGTGTTCTTTTAATTTGAAATAGAGACGCGTAGAAATCAATTTCGGAAAACTTCTCTTCAGGTTAACGATATTTATGATATATGATATGGTACGCATTACAAAAGTACACAGCTGCAGTCCTTCCTATTTCATGTGTGGTGGGCCACATCCTACATCCGATGGCTTAAAACTCATAATTGTTATCGTTGTTTTATCAGGGGTTGATCCATTTACCTGATACTTTTGGGGATAATTATTGGTCGGGCCGGACGCAGATAGGGACCCTATGTTTATGTGGGGAGGACTTTTAACCATTTTTTGCCATGTAGCCTGTATAGCAGCTGCTTCGGGGGTTGCCTCTATACAAGTTATTGGTACTTGGTGATTGGTTTTTGGTGGAGTGGGAGAGGGTGTCATAATGGCCGCTTGGGGGTTGCGTTTAATGCGTTTAGGCAATATGGGAGCTTATTGAGTGACATACCGGGTCTGATCCGGAGCCTGTAACTGCTTTTTGATTATCTGTGTTTCCCACCATTCTAACGGACCCACAATTTGAACGGTTACTAGTGCCAATCCCGCTAACACTGATGGTCTGCTCCATAATGGAGTATTGTGGTCTTTTTTATTTATTTATATCCCTGCCATGGTCTTATTATCATCAGGATAGCTAAGGCCAACGTGGCCAGGAGTAGAAGGAATCCACAGCACAAGATTAATTTCAGACTGTTTATATACTTTTTCTATGCGGTCAACTAGTTTGTGTAGGCGTTGTTCATCACTTTCTGGAGTGGCGACAGGCTGGGGTGTTTTTTAGGGACGTGGCTTAATGTTATCTCGTCCTCAGTGGTTGAGTCAATTTCGCTTACCCAATCATTCATTGCTATTCTGGCGTGTTTTTTCCAAATTTTCTCTAATCTTCTTCTTATCTGCTGAGGAGACTGAGGTCGTTTGGAGTGCAGGAGGCACTCCTGAGGACCTTCTTTGACTCTGTGGTGGCTTCAGCCATCTTTTATGGAGTGGTCTGCTGGGGCAGCGGCATCTCTGCTGCTGACAGGAAGAGACTTAACAAACTGGTAAAGAAGGCCAGCTCTGTCCTGGGGAGCCCTCTGGACACTGTGGAGGTGGTGGGAGACAGGAGAATGATGGCCAAGCTGTCATCCCTGTTGGACAACATGTTCCACCCCCTCCAGGACACTTTGTCCGCACTGAACAGCTCCATCAGTGACAGGCTGCTTCACCCGCGGTGTCACACGGAGCGATATCGCAGGTCCTTCCTTCCTGCAGCAGTCAGACTATGCAATCACCACGGCCCCTGGTAGACCACCACACACTCAATGCGGCTGTAACACCACTGTTCCTCCGCTCATGTGCAATACACCCCGTCACTATATATTACTACTCTTACTGTTTTTACTTACCTACGTTACTGTGCAATACAATTTCGTGCAATATATGTCTTTTTAGTATGTATTATTGTTACCACTGGCTGCTAGAGTTTTACTCTCACTGTTCACTTTCTGTATTACTTACCACTTACTTACTTACTTACTTGTTGTTGTGTTTTTTTGTACTTATATCTTGTACTTATACATTCGTACTTAACCTTTATCTGCACTGTCCCTTTGCTGCTGTAGCGCTGTAAATTTCCCCGCTGTGGGACGAATAAAGGTTTTCTGATTCTAATTCTGATAACTTCTGCTAATGTGCGAGAAGGTGCCAGTGCGGGTACATAATGTGTGAGGTGGTGCCAATTAGCTCCTGGTTTACCTTTGACCCGGAGCGCGTGTGAAGTGCGTTCTACAACTTCCCACGGTCCAGTCAATCTAGGTTCAGACCACTTTCTTTTGTGGACCTTGATTCTTACCCAATCACCTGGTCCTTCAGGAGTCTCCGGTGGTTCTTCTGGGAGGGCTTCTGCTGCCTGGACCTGTGTAGACAAAACTTGGGTGATTTTAGCCAGGGCTTCAATGTACTCATCTACCTCTATTTCCCATAAGTCCAACACTGGCCCTTGCCCTCCTTCTCTAGGAGGCCCTGGCATGGGTCGACCTGTTAACAACTCATGTGGAGACAGATGTGTTTGTACTTTGTGAGGATCTCATTGACATGAGAGCCAAGGGTAAGCCATCAACCCACTTCAGTTTTGTCCCATGGCAAGCTTTAGCAATTTTTCTCTTGAGGGTTTCATTGGCTCGTTCCACCAGTCCCTGTGAGGCTGGATGGTACGCCGAGCCATATCTGTTTGTGATGCCAAAATACTTCTCTACCTCACCTAGTTTTTGACTGGTGAAGTGAGAGCCATTGTCAGATCGTATGCATCGTGGAACTCCATACCTTGGGATGAGTTCATTTTGCAGCCACTTAATGACTGTTTTGGCGTCTTCTTTTTTACAGGGGATGGCTTCAATCCACTTGGTGTAACGGTTTTGAGTTTGCTCATAGGCTCCTGCATGTTCTTGCATTTCTTTTATGTTTTCCATGGTGAGTAACTCTTCTTGATTTGAATTGAGGCTGATCATTTGCTGAATATAGCCTCCTGCCTTTTTGGCTGCCCGATCTGCAGCATCATTACCTTTGGCAATAGCGGTGTCTGTTTTTTGATGGCCTTTGCATTTCATTATTGCTACCTGGAAGGGTAATAGCACAGCTTCTAACAGCTTTTTTAGGCTCTCTGCATGTTTTACTGGTGCTTTAGAAGAGGTCAAAAATCCTCTTCTCATCCATTGTGGTCCATCAATATGTACTGCTCCGTGGGCATAAGCAGAGTCAGTATAAATATTTACTCTTTTGTTTTTACTCTAGACTAACGCTTGAGATAGGGCTACTATTTCTGCTAATTGAGCTGATGCTGGTTGGGGTATGATTTGGGCTTCAAAAGTGATTAAGTCTTGCCCATTCTGTTCAACCACCGCATAGGAGGCAACATTGCCATCTTCTCCCTTATAACAACAGCCGTCACTATAGAGAGTTTTATCTGGGTTTAAAAGTGGTTCTATTTCTAAATCAGCTCTGACTTTTAAATCTTGACTGGAAACAAATTCAGTCATGGGTTTCGTGTAGGTCTGTGTTTAGGCTGGTAGACATGTTTATTTTGCCTGATTCGTACGTGTTGTGTGGTTTTGTTAGGCTGCTTTCTATTTTTATTTTCCAAACCGGTGAGAAAGTGAAAGCTTGTGAGTTTAGGAAGGCCACCACTCTGTGTACTGTCTTTACTTTTAGTGGATGACACATTACCACATGGGCCGTTTTTTCAATTGTTTTAGCCAGTGCTGGTAGGTGTCGAGTGCAGTCTGTTTGTCCTTGTTCCACATTATCAAGTTTTGAGCTGTGGTACATCAGTACTTGTCTCTCACCCCCTTTTTTTCTGGAACAGGACTACAGGACTCCATTAACCACCCCTCCTGATTCAGAAACATCCAAATGGAAATATTTTGTGTAATCTGGTGTACACAAGTGAGCAGCCTGTCCCAGTGCTTGTTTGGTAGCTATGAAAGCCTTTTCTCCATCCGGAGTCCATTCCAGGTCTGCGGTAAGGTTTCTGTTTCCTGCTTCAGACACCATATCTCTGAGTGGTTGAGTGAGATTGACATATTCTGGGATATGTGTCCTGCTGTAACTAGTGAGGGCTAGGAAAGCCAACATTTGTTGTACAGTCGTGGGAGAGTATTGAAGATCTTTGTGCATTGGTGAGCGTGAGACTGTTTGCTGCAATCAGGCGGCCAAGGAAAGTCACTGATCTCCTTGCAATTTGTGTTTTTTGTTTTTTAACCCTTTAACACATAAGCCTCAAAATGTCCGCCTGGACTTTTTTGTGTATTTTGACTATAAAAAGGTCAGAAAATGTCCTGTGAGTAAGTGCTTTTGCCCATTTTTCAAGAATACCTGGAACTTTCAATATCTGGCAGTTATTTACGATTTACTGCCTGTTATAAGAGTGTAATAATGGAACACAAAAACGGAGTTTGATTTTAGAGATTTTATTTTAGTTAACAAATAACACTGCAATTGTACATGAATAACAGCATGTTTGCATGTTAAATTTGAAATATGAAAAGTATAAAACTATTTACAATAAAATTTGAGAGTGTTTGTCTCTTAAATGTGCAAAAACAGGCCATAAAATGGAAACTATGTACAGACGTTTTTTTCCATCATATGCAAAGGCCTTGGTGGTACTGCCTGTGACAGTTCCTCTCTGGCTGCAGACACAGGCCCACATCACAGTCCTCACACTTCCAGGCAGTGCTCCTCTTGCAGAGTGTGCAGCGCTGTCGCCCCATGCTGGCTCTCTGAGCTTTGGTCTGTCCACTGCTTGTGGAGACAGGTAGGTATTTATTACCTGGGGCCATTTTTCAAGTCCACTCCAAGGAGGTGTGCAGTGAGCTCCTCCTGGAATCGCTGACGGGTCATAGGATTCTCTTGCTGCAGGCTGGCACAGCGAGCCTTGTGGGTGATAAAGGAGTTTGCCACAGCAATGTCAACCAGATGCTGGAAAACAGTGGTGGGCCATCTCCTGGTTTTCCGGTGGACTGAATTTGTGCAAATCATCTGGTCTGAGGTGTCCTCTCCCCCCATGTACTTGTTGTACTCTGTAACTGTGGTGGGTCTGGGGACAGAGATCTTTTGTTTTGGCACATTGCGTATCTTCTGCCAGCGCAGGGAGGCTTCTCTGGTGTCCATCCACTTCACAAACAGAAGATCCCCATCCATGATCCACTGGATACTGCCTCGTGGAGATCTTTTGGTGAGTGCATTTTCTTGGGTGGTGTGATCACCAACTCTTCCCTGCCTGTATGTCCCACAAGCTCCAAATCCCTGCTGCCTCAGGTGTCGGAAGAGGAGGGGACTGGCGTAAAAGTTGTCTGTGTAGACAATATGACAGCATCACCAGATCCTCCAGCATCCCCACGGCTTCTCTCTCTCCGGTCCTGAATGTGACCTCATGTGGACACCCCGCAGGCTACTTGAAGATGCGCACATTTACGCATAAAGTACAATTACACACCTAATACAAACTTACAGACTTGGTACACTGTTCTAAAAAAGTCACTACACAATACAAGTGTCGATTTACATACCGTCTTGCTTCCATTTTAATTCAATCTGCTGTTCTCCGCTCTGTTTCTCCACCACTGTGTGTGTATTCGCTCGGAACAAAGGGGCTGTTTTGCGGGCTTCCGGGAGAAGCGCTAGTGAAATTACCGTAATGAAACCATATTGGCTGTAAAGCGCAGAGTCTCAGCATTACAGTGACGTAATTACGGTAATCCAAAGTGCGCTTGCGCATTTGTGTCGGCGCCGACACAATCGGTGCTAAAGGGTTAACCTTGTATCCCGCATTTGCCAACAGGTTGAGCAGTCGTTGTGTAGCTAGGAGACAGGAGGTAGCATCTGGTCCAGCTAGCAGAAGGACGTCCACATACTGGATGAGTGTCACTCCTTCGGGAAGCTCCAAGGATTGAAGGATTTTCTTCAGAGCTTGGTTGAAAAGACCAGGGCTGTCTCTGTACTCCTGTGGCATGCGGTTGTAGGTGTACCTTTGTCCTTTTTAGGTAAAGGCAAATATGTCTTGTACTTCAGGAGCCAAAGGTAGACCGTAATGTAACCGACGTCATAGTCTCCTGTTGTCCAAAGGTGTGATGGGACAGATTCCAACATTTTCTCTGCCTCTGGATGGTTGGTGTGTTCTCTGCCATGATCCCTTTCCAATTCTTGTTCTTCCAGTTTTCCTGTTTCAATACTGTTGTGTGAAATTTTCCACATGGTTTGGTCTTTTGATTGCCACAGTGAAGGTAATTGCGTGGCTGTCCATTTTGCTTTGAGGCCAGATTTTATCATGGGACCTAGGGATCTTGCTTCTGATCCCACTGTTACTGCTAGTGTGATGTGTGGTACAGCTTCAGCTGCTAGAGCATACCACTGGAGTTGTTCTTGGCTCAGTTCAACATACGCAGCCACTCCTTGGGGCCCAATGTAAAGGTCAGTAACTTTGATGTGTTCTTTGTTGTAGTTTTTCTCTTCTGCCCAATGCGTCTTATTCTTCATTTGGCTGTCTTAGATAGTTGTAGGTGTGGTGTAATGGGTCCAGAGGGGGTCCATATGAAGCCAATGTGTTGATCCATGGCCTCCATTTCATGTAGGCTCGCTGTACAGTGGGAGTGTCTATGTTAGTGGTTAACAGTCAGCTCCAATACACTGTAGTGGTTGCAGTCTCTGAATTGTTGTTTCGGTCAGCTGCCAAGATCATAATATTCTCTGTCTGTGTTGTAATGACCATGGAGGGGAATCTGGCCTGGGAATTGTATAGTGAGGCCTTCACAGGTACAGAGAATGCGTGCTCCTGTCTTTACCAGAAAATCTCGTCCCATAAGATTTATTGGACATTTGGGTGCGTAGAGGAAGGGGTGTAACAGGGATTGTTTTCCAACTTCAGCGACCAATGGTACGGTATATCTTTGTTCTTCTGCTTTTCCCCAGTATCCAACTGTGCGAAGGGTGTTAGTTGAGAGAGGTGGTCTTTTACCCTTAAGAGGGGTTAGACAGGAAACCGTAGTTTCAGTGTCCAACATCAATTCAACCTTTTCGCCTTCGATCGTACAGGGGACCATTGGTTCACTCTGAGATGGAATTGCCTCACCTGCAGCTGAATCCTCTGGGCACCCTCATTGGTGGGAGTCATCCATTGAGGGGTCTCCCAAGCGGAGAGAGGCATTTGGTGGCTGTTGGGCAGGCTGCCTCCTCTTCCAAACTGACCTTGTCCTCTTCTGAATCCTTGAGGTCCTCCTCTTCCTCTGTATTGTGGAGGTGAGGGACCATATCCTTGTTGTTGTTGTTGTGGGCAATCTCAAGCCCAATGACCAGGGTCACCACACAGGAAACATGCAGTGGTAGTGAGTCTTGCTCTTCCTCTGAACCTCATGTTTCCTCCTCTCCATTGTCCTTTCGGGGGTCCTGGCAGGTAATAGACCAGTCCAGGCCACATTGACCAGTCAGGTTGGGGCTGAACGTTTTGCTGGAGTTGTTGTTGCTGCTGTTTCTCAGCAGCCTGTTGTTGTTCCACAGCCACGGTGGAACCCATTACCATTTGTCGTTTTTCTTTCTTGGCTTTTGAGGCCTCTCCATCTTTCTCAGCGACTTGTAGTTTCAGCAGCCTCTTGGTCAGTGCTTTCAATTCTTCTTCTTTTTCTCCTTCGGTTCTCCTGTGTTTGTGATCGTGGTGTACCAGGTGTTCTCTCCATTCATCATAGGGTTTAGTGTCCAATCCTACTACATCCTCTAGTTGCTTTTGGACTGCTTGAGGAAGAGCATTTCTCCACAACATCAGTACAGCAGGGG
Organism: Bovichtus variegatus; assembly: GCA_943593645.1. NCBI lineage: Eukaryota > Metazoa > Chordata > Actinopteri > Perciformes > Bovichtidae > Bovichtus > Bovichtus variegatus. The sequence continues at coordinate 10,137 of CALSCE010002138.1, forward strand.
AGGCATCGTGTCTTTCTCCTGTGCTGTCCATCCATACTTCTTAACTTTGTTTAAGGAAGCTATGCATTTTTTCGTTGACGCCTTTTTTAAGGCTGGACAGGGCAGTCAGGCTACTTAGTGGTGTGATATAGTGCACGTATTGCAGCCCAGTACTTGGATCTATATGTGTTGAATCCATAATGATCCAATGCATGTCCACAAAGTGCGTGAACATCTATTTCTCTGGTCCTAACCCTGCATTCCACTCTGGTCATGACTGCCCTGAGATCCCCCATGCAGAGTTTGTCTCCTGCTGTGATTTTTTCAAAATCTTTTATCCATCTCTGCCCTCCTGAGGAGAGGGGAGGCAGTCTTGCCACTATTTCTTCCATGTCTCTGTGACTCCAGGGTTGATAGACTGTGTTTCCTCCTGGTGTAGCCATCAAGGGGGCCTGGATGTGATGTGGTGGTTTTTGTATGTTGTCTGGTCCTGCTGCTCACAGGTGCGTGAGGGGAGATGGTGAGAGCTCCTTTCAGGACATGTAGAGTCACTTCTTTGTCAGAACTAGAGAGTTCCTCTTCGCCGCCAGCATCCGTATGCCTGGAACTGCAAGATTCAGGATCGCTGGCATACTCCCTGATTGAGGCTTCAGACCTTGTGTCGTACTCATCTCCATTATTATTGGGCTCAGAGTCACTATAGCCTGTTTTGTTGCACGTAATTGGCGAGTGATTT
>CALSCE010002154.1:0-12400 GCA_943593645.1 Bovichtus variegatus
AAGTAGATTAAAGTAGAGTAGAGTTACTAATGTAAAGAAGATTAAAGTAGAGTAGAGTTACTAAGGTAAAGTAGAACTAAGTAGAGTAGGGCCGTTACTAAAGTGAAGTAGAATAAAGTCGATTAGATTAAGGACTAGGGTAGATAGGGTGAGTTTTAGAGTAGACTAGCCGTATACTACAGGACTAGAGTAGAGTCTTACCAGCATCATGTAGAGCTGTTCTTCCTTGTAGGTCCACATTTCCAACTGGACTGTTGTGCTGTAAATGAACAGAAACACAAGTTGGAACAACCGAATCAAATGAAGACTGATGTCTAGATCCTTGTAGAGTAAACATATATGCGTAAATGAATCAAGCACAACATGGATGTCAAAGAGCCCCACATACAGAATGCAGCAATGGTCGATTAGTGAAATTTTAACAAGGAACATGAAAAGATTTACACATAGTAGAGTATAATGGCACAGCGCCATTCTTCAAAAGACTGAAAAGGCTTCAATCATAATTTTTGCAATCCAAGTAACTAAAGAAACTCCTTCTTATGAAACTGTTGAACAACCAGTGGTTGGCTCTCTTCATTATAACTTGTATAGTCAACTCCATAGATCAAACATGAGCTTTATTTATTTATTTTTTAAGAAGTGGACAATTATGTTGGCTTGATTTGATTGTTGAGTATTTGACCTGAATCTGGATTTTTATTTATTCAAAGCTTAGAGAACTAAAACCAATCTGAACTAGAAGGGCACGAGGAGAGCGTAGATCTCTACGAAGGCCGTTTCCATAGGTGAAAAATTATTTGTGTACCAGCCCCCTGATTCTGAACCACTCCAAAATTTAAATGGGATCTTCCTTCTCCCATGTTGACTAAACATTGGGCCAGAAGTTTTTTTCCCCCCCATTACCCTGCTGACAAACAGGCAAACAAACCAACACACTGAACCGAAAACATAACCTCCTTGTTATTACCAATTCAATCAAGTTGGTCATTTGGAGCAATTTGACAATTACTCCAACAGAGCAAAGACCACATGGTTTATTTTCTTCCACAACTACAATGTTGAAACATTATTTATTTATTTCCACTGTGGAAGATGAGAGACAACAGCATGCAGGTCATATTAGGCGAAGTGGCGCTGTGCTGATATGCTCATGACATCTCTACCCAGTCAGTCAGCTGGTTGGAGTGTACCACTGCGGTGATGAGGGCCTGCTATGAAAGCATTGAGGACTCAATGCTAACAGGGGCCTGATGTTGCTGGGTAAGCTTGCCAGCGAGCTCTGGCCTCCACTATAAAAACCCAACTCTCTCTAGCAACAAGGGCCAAAATTTAGCCGCATGCTCAAATGACAAAGCGCAGAGGAGGGGGGAGTAGAGCGGCACCGGGAGCTGAGGCTGGAGCATGGAGGGGGGATATCCTATACCTTGAGGGTTTGGGCTGACGGAGAGAGATAGTGGAGGTGGTGGGTGCTGGCGTCCCAGCTGCTATGTCTGGTGTGATGACGGCACCAGGAATGGACGGCAGGTTTGCAGGAGCGTAGGCTTGTCAACACCACTGACAACCCACTGCCAGCAGACGCGACACGATGTGGGCGGGGGATAGTGCTGCAACGCTATGAGAGCACAATATTGCAGAGATAGCCCCCTGATTGTAAACACATAAATCCCCCAGTGAGGCACGGTGACTCAACAGGGCCTACTGTTGACCAATACGGAGTGGGCTCAGCTGCCAGAGCTGTTTTGCAATAATTATTTTAAGGAGCTGAGAGGGAAACTGCTCAGACTGGCCAGTGACTGGGAAGCCGCTCTGTGGCGCATACATGCACAATACGGACGTCACAATGTCAGATTTTGACTACGTGCTAATTGTGGCCAAAATAATTCACGATAAGTGTATAACCGCGGAGAGGAAAAACTGCACTTTACCTGCAAGAGTTTCTGCACACACAGAGAATGTCCATTTCTTGAGGCCAGATGGAGAGCATTTTTACCTGAAAGCAATTAAATGCAGGAATCAGAAAATGAAGTACATTCACAATCAAGGGTTAGCATCGTATGCATGCTTAAGACCCAAACATAGTCACTGAACGACCATGTAAGAGCATACTCGTAGGTTCATAATGGCACTGTGGGAAACTGCAACACCAAAAATAACTATACAGTACGTATGACTCAGTTTGTATCGCTTCATCGTGACCACTTGAAAACTATTCTGTGAATAACAGACAGAATAAGTCACTCTCTCGATTGTTCGGCTGATGCTAAAAACCTAAAGTTTACTATGCATGTGCACCATGAGTTTAATCTCATCGCTTTGAGCTCGTCTCAGCTGATGAAGCAGAAGTTTGTTAAAGCAGAGACCTCCCATGCTGGAACATTTCTAATAGATGTGCTGAAAGGGTGGAATAAGTGTCAAAATATTCTACTTTGGTATTGATCCGTTTAATTTGTTGAAAGTATACTTGCTAGTATAAAAATTCGACGTCTTAAAGCTTCTTCTTAATCTATTCTTTGCTGGTTGATGTTAAATACCTGAGTTTTTAGACATATTTAGATAATTTGATCAGTATATTACAAGTCAGTTAGTCATGCAATTCTTTTGCAGAACCTACACTATTTGTACCCTGAAATGGATGAGATTTTGAATATGGCAAAGTGAAAAAGATTTTTTCAAATTTATCTTTAAGTCAAATTAGACCAGAAAGCTACTTTGTCATTGAATATAATGTGTTGCTTCCATCTCTACCTCGCTGCCTGTACTTTTGTCTAAGCTGCTTCTGAAAGCAGGCATGACATCAGTCCATGTCTCTTGTTCAGTATTTAGTTTAATTTCACATCCCGGTTGATGAGGAGAATGCTCAGCACTCCTATTCTATTCATTTACTACACAGACCACTAATTAGACCCATTTTCTACCCAACACACCCTCCTTTCCCTCCCCAAAAAAAAGGGAATGTGGTCTGGCATGAGTACCTTAACCTGCCTTAATTGATAATATGATAATGTGGAAATTACATCAGATCTACTTTATGTGAGAGCAAGGTGGTTTCTTTTGAATCATGGCAAGAGCTATACACAAACACGGCTAAATGAAACACTGACCAAAAAAAAAAAAAAAAGAGTGCTTCTCTGCTTATTTACCAAGTAATCTGTCAAATATTTGTGCTGTTGTTCAACTGTATTGTGTTATACTGCGAGGTGTTTTTTGTATTAAGTCTACCCTCATTGATATAATGGGGATGGACACAACATTCGAAACACTATATATATATATATATATATATATATATATATATATATATATAGAACTACAGCTCCAGGGCACTGCTTTCATCCAACCTGAGCTCACCCGTGGCATCAGTCGCAGTGACATCAACGCTGTGTCCCAGGATGAGATTGAGACACTCAAGGTGTCCTCGCGTTGCAGCCAAATGAAACCTGGAAAACAAGAAGAGAGATGGAGGGAAAATGAGAGAGGAAAACAGACGGAGGGAGATGGCAGCACAGAGTAGAGAAGGGCAAGTGAAAAAGTGATAGGGTGTAAAGAGAAGGGGGGTGAGGGTGAAACTTAAGGACAAGAGGGGGACTGCAAATGGACGCCTGGCTCCTCGCTATCAGCAAGATCAGCATTCTTGAAGCAAATAACAAGAAACCTCAGGGCCTGTAATCACTCCAAGGCAACCGAGAGCTTCACAAACAGCGCGTTCCTACTGTATCAGCTTCACCGGCGCATACACAAGCACTATCAAACGGTAATAAAAACAATTATAGAAAACCTGCAAACACTGTTGTCATTTTTTATTTTCTGTAAACCCCATTCGTTTTTATCTCTGAAAGCACCTTTTCAAAACGTAAAGAATATTATGTTGATATTAATAAGAGCTTAAGAGTAATTTTACAATCAAACAATGATAATATCCGACAGAGTGTTGCCTCTATGTCCACTGTCTTGTTTGCACAATGTGATAAAACTAAAAAGGCTTGCATGGTAACAAACAATACGAGTTATCAGCCACGTCACTGACCTAAATATTTTGTATTCACAAGTTATTAAAGTTCAATCTTGAACTTGGAAACAGTGGTTGAGACTTTGAAACTCAACTTTTAAGCAAACATGGACAAGAAGTCCTTAAAATGCTCAGGGAAAAAAGAAATTTGAATATCGACATTTCCATGAGAACTGGTCAAACTGCAGACTAGCTACTAACCTGGATATGAGATTATCTCGTCCACTTTGGATTCATGTTTAATTAACACAAAGCTTGCATATTCCCTTTGTTGATTTCCTACTCAATTAAGCAGTTTCCCACTCTGCAGGCTTTCGCCAACATGTCTTTAATAATCAGTTTTGAACGGAAACATTCCTGTTCCCTTTCTCCGACTTAACCCACAGCAGCACCAGCCGCCAAGGTCTGCAGAGCACTTGTGTGTAAACCAATCTCAGTCTGTCACCCATCAAGCTGCATGAACCTGTTTATACACTAACCCCGAAGTATCTGCCAAGGAGACAGCTAGGCTGTCACCTCAACACTGCCGCGGGTATTAAAAGCCCTGTTGATGGCTCGGAGATGCCGGTTCTCTGGGGAGCAGTGGAGGGTCCTGACCTCTGCAAACGGCAGAGAGGAAGCAAACCTGAGTCTCCGAACAGAGTAAAAAACACATAATGGCAAACTTGAACTACGAGTAAGAGATTTTCTCTTCTCTTGATGACTCGTGTGACAGTGAGTGGCATTAAAAGCTACCAAGACATTTTACACTGAAATTCGTGTATTTGCAACTACATTATTATGCAAGAAATGAAGCCGACCTATTTGATTGGAGGAAACTTAAATCCACTAAAATAGTCCTTCATAAAAAGTTAATATAACTGCGGTTGGCACAGCTTAGACTAAGAACAAAAACTGACAAAACAGCTAAAAGTGTGACACTGACCAAACACAAAGAATTGTTTTGAATTGTGGAGATATAAACTGCTTACCCAGCTGGATACCACGGTAACAGTTAGAGATGCACTTTGGGAGACTAATGGGTCAGGCTTTAGGAGAGCAAATGTCATTTCATCTTCACACCTGCTCCATGGGCGGCTTTCAGGTCGACAGTCTACAGGACATGGTTGCTATTTTTAGAGAGTGGACAGGGAAGAGTAAACCAGAGAGTATATGCTGGTAGCTCAACCATATACAGTGTGTGATTATGCGCGTCTCTAAAGGCAAAACAGTTCAAATACTACGGCTGCTGCAGCTTCGAATACTACTCAGTTATTTCTGTCACACTTGCTCAATCATTGTTGCACACTGTTTCAAGAAGTCTGCAAGTCTTCCGATGCCTTTACGTGCCAGTGAGAAGCAACAACATGTCTAATATCAAAGCCAAAGAACTGACTTCCCCAGTGTTTCACACACAGACTGCACTTGGGTGGGCAGCCCAAGTATATTTGGCATTTTTTTATTCATAAAATTTGAACTTATCTAGTGTACTAGTAGCGGCTGGCACCCTGCAGCGGTTGATTCACTCATTCATCTGCTCCCCAGGGGCCAAACATCTATTAATGCAGCTTTAAACAAAACCAATGAATCCACATAATCCTTTTATGACGTCCATGTTTGCGGATCTTTTGTCTTTGCTATCTTTCTACAAACACAGCAAGTGATTCCATTAGTGTTTTGCCGGGGACTTCAAATTCTGTTCTCCAAAGATACTTGAGCATAAAATTCATCAAACAAGCAACGGGCACGCAGCAGTGCCTTTACTCTGTGCCAGTTTCATGCTGCAGGGACAAGGGAGCGACTGTCTTGAGTGGCGTGCTGTCACGTGGACTTCTTTTGCTGATAAGCCTTTGTCAGCTAGCCAACACCAGTGCACAGAATAAGCAGGTGTGATGGGTGGGCTCACTGGGATCCAGCTAATGCCGAGGCAGAGATGTAAACTGTTTACTCAGCTGGAAGCTGCGATGGAACAGTTAGAGCTGAATCCATTAGCTGAACACAGTGAGGCTAATCTAGGGCACACCAAATTATATATTGGGGGTAACGGTTTGTAATTAGTTTCCCCACAGAGGTCCATGATTACGACGTATCGGCACTCGACATTCCTATGTTGGCTTTTGCAGCGGCCAGAAAGCCAACGACACGTGTTGGTCTGTGTGTGGCCCACTGAGCTATAAGCAGACTTGCTGAGTCGCGATTGTGGTTCACTTTTGTTTTGGGTAGACTTGGCAAAAGCGTGACCTCTTTCCATAAATGTTCAATGTGTAGATTTTATAGTTGTGGTCCGCCCTGCAGGGGAACACTAAATGATGAGTGTGCCCGTGTTTGTGTACAACAACCTCTACAGTCACTGGATTTAGTTCTGACAAATTCTAGCACCTTATTATGAGACCAGGGATTTATCAGGTTGTGTGTATAATTGTGTTTATTTACACGCACACATGTATAATCATTGGTCTGTGCAATGGTGCCACGAGAATTTCACACACTGCTTAAAATACTCGGCACCTTTGCTTCTGGGATCTGTGGCTCCATAGTTTTATGCTTTAACAAAGCCTTTATCAAAATAAACCTGAGGCACTGGCCAGAGTTCTACCAGAGACTTCTTCATATATCTAGGATTAAACTGAGGGCGCCGGGCCTCCCGAAATGCTGGTGTTGGAATCTGGTTCCAAACAAAATCACTGCTTTTTTAAACGGCTCAATTCGTCGTTTTCCATTATGCCATTATGAAGATTAATAGGACCAAAACAAAAAGGTCTGTATGAGACAACTGAAATATTTGTGGTCCGAGATGATAGAGACGCATCATCCTTGTACATGTTGACCAACTCTTCTCCCAACTCTATATTTCTTCCCATTCTATCTTTCTGTTCTTCTAATGACACCTTGTAAAAAAAAAAAAAAGGGTGTAAATCCAGCTCTTTGCAAAGCAAAAACAACCCAAAATCTGAGGTTCCCACTGAAAAATCCTACCATGCAAAACATGGTTCTTCAAGACGTCAACAGATCCTGATATCCTGATGAATAGCCTGCAGCTGGGCCAAAATGTATTACTAAGCGTTGCAAGCCCCACCGTGGATCTGATCTGAACTTACAGGGAGTTATTTCCTGTTGGGACTACATAAACAGCCTCCAGCCAATGTGGTCAAGCTTTCAGTGACCACAAACATTCTTTAAACCAACTCCCACACTGACCTCCAGTCAGATGGACACTAAAAAAGACATTTCAGGACATAAAAATGGACACATAAGAATATGCAACAGCAATGCTTTCCAGATGCAGGGCAGCTGGGGGAAGGTTAAGGGTTAAAATGTGCATATGGTAACCATAGCCACGGGAAATTTTCGAGGGGGCAGCATTGTTGTTGTTTTTTTCCAGGGTCATGCAGGGAGACTTGGAGGCAAGAGGTAAAACTATTTTTTGAGTACGAGTGACCTTATTGTAATGGAATTCCCATCTACAGTTGCTTTCTCTGGGAAACAGGCGGGACTGTGTGGAGGGGAGACCACAACAATCTTAGGAATTTGTGATACTCAGCATTTTTAGATTTGGAAATGTTAAAAAAAGGCATGGTTAGTAACAACAACAAGAGAAAACTACGTATGTGAACATACTGAACATGGACGTGTGTAGATGTGTGCGTTGACTCACGCTGAGCGGCCTTCCACGTCGAGCTTGGTGGGGATGATGCCCTTCTTGCTGAGAACAGCAGCCACCTTTTCCACCTCGCTCCGCTCCACGGCCTTCATCAGCCGATCATCATACTTGTTCCAGTCTGTGTTCTGACAATGATAACAGTGAACTATCAGACAGTATGTTTGACAGCATCTCCCAAAACAAATGTTTGACCAAATACCTACTTAGCCTAAAAGTAGAGATATTCCTGTAGTTTTGTTTCCAGTTATTTTAGCGGATTAATAAATGCAACAGTGACATATGCATATGAAGTCCATTTCTGAGACAAAAACAACAGACATACCTGCAATGTAATTTGCCCTTTTGTAGTACAATAATAACTCAATGCAGAATAAGGCAAGAATGTGCTGTGCTGCAGTTTCACTAACCCCACCCCCCCTACGAGTGATGGCTGCAAAGCATGGGAACAGAATACTTTTAAAGCTTCTGGGAGGCACACTTTAAGTGGGGCGTTTTATAACAGAGGTCAAAAATGAACAGAAACACAAGCACACATCTTAACCTCAACTGACAAGCAACTTGTATCTACACAGCAGCAATGCACAAATAGGCAATATGAAAATTATTTAAAAAACATACATACACCACTTTGACAACATGAACAATATACCGAGTACCACTTTGTTTAAGCACAACTTTCAGGTAAATCAATTTTTAGACAAAAGCATAAGAACAGAAGAAAGAGTAACCATAAAACAGATTATGGTGACAAACTGAAATTACTGACAATGAATACCTACAAAGTGCATGGAGGTGCATTTCAGCCAGCGGCTCATCTTGGGTGAGTGGAGCTGGTCCTTGCACCGTGCTACTGAAAAGGTTGCCACTGTTGCGGTTTACAAAAGCAAAAACGGAGAAAAAAAAGTGTATCAAAAAATCCCCTCAGTCTCTCAGTGCACTCAACCAGTGAGTGCAACAAGAAAAGAGTGAGAAGACAGAAGGGCGACAGTCTCTACTGCAGTGGAGGATCAACCTCTAGAGTTTCCCTCACTTGAGGCAGAAAAGTTCATTTAGCAGGATTTTCTAAGCATTCCTGTGTTTCTCACGGGCTCTGCCTGTAAGTTCATCACTGCACAGCAGTTTGGTTGATGGTTAAAGGGAGGAGAAGGAGGAGTAAGAGGAGGAAGGAATGGAGGTGGAGAAGCAGTAGGGCCAGCCCTGCCAGCCCTGGGACCTGCCCTGGCCGGCAACTGCAACTCCTCCTCTGGGGGGGGAAGTCAGCTCAGCCTGGCTACCTCTCGCCTCCCCCAAGTGCCTCCCCCTCAATTCTCGCCTTTATCCTCAAACCTTTGGTTCAACTCAGTCTTCTTTTGTTTTGATAGCTCTTCCTCTTATTCTCTGGGTTGTTTTCTATCTGTAAAAGCTGCAAGCTGCTTGCTTAACAAGTACTAACTCAAGAGCTTCTCTCTTTCTCTCCTCTATCAGTGGTCTCCAGCGTCTTCACCCCACCAAATGGCAAGTCAGTCAGGCTCAGTGGGGTAAATATGTGAGCTCTCCCAGGTTTAAAATATCACCCCCTCCCTGGTAAACAGCGGTGGTGCAGACAGCCCTGTAGACTGGTTACCTCTTTATTTTTTGACCCTCCAACCTTTCTGTAGTGACTGATAGGAAGACAGGGGCTAAGAATACATTCTGGACATGCCTGCACCGTGAGTAATGGCTTTAGTGTCTATCACCACTGCCAGCATGAAACAAGGCCAGCCAAAAAGACCTTGCTTACATTGCCACCCCCCACCGTGCCTCCTGCTTGCCTCCATCTGAAAATATTAATGTCAGAGGGGGATTATAATTTGCACATTTGAAGTGGTCTTGGCACTGACACTCACAGGACACCACCAGGCCCGAGAGCTGCCGTTAACCCATCCATCTAAAGAGGGTGGTGTGGCTCCAAAGCCCCCTGATCCTAGCTGCACGGGAGCAAGGCTAGATGTCAGCCTTTTTACAACCAGCTGTCTGAGACTGCAGCCCCACCAAAAACCTCAACTACACAGTCTCTTCACTCACACTAATACCCACAAACACTGCAATAGCACAACCTTCACTTTTATGAAATATCACAGAAAAAAGAAAAAAAGGAAAAGAAAGACAGAGACAGCAACTCATGTACCAGTTTATTTTACACACTGCATCAGCTCCTGGTGGCCTCGTGTTACTGTCCGCTGCCAGACTGGCGTTAACAGAGAGGCACTAATATCCACAAACATGCAGAAAGACCTCCTCCGCATGACATGTCATGTGAAGAAGTAGGTGTCAATTTACGAAAGCTGCTCACCCTAGCATAGAGACAAAGGCGCCAAAATGGCACCTAGCCACGGCGCATACTGGACATCGGTCACGTAAATATCTCATATGGGTGTGCTGGTGTGTACGTGTGCGTATTTGTTTGGGAATCTGTTAATGTACTAGTTAGCAAGCAAGAGTTGCCACTGCAGTAGTCACACACTTATTGACACAATCAAATATCATGATAGGTTTTAAAGCATTACTTAATGGTTTAAAGTGATATGGATTGGTGCCTTCATAAAATATTTGGACTTAACTTTTTGTGAGTTTTGTGGACATGGTGCCCATTTTTTAAATTTTTTTTTACTCTGAGCAGTCAAATTATCTAAATTTAAATCGCTTAACTGCAGCCGTTAAGAGCAGGAAAGATGATGACGAGAACACATGACGATATCTAGTTTCATATCATGACGTCAATACTATGTCAATGTATCGCCCTGCTTTGCTTTCACATGCTGGAACAATGACAACAAATTCTGTTTATTTTAAGTGACTGAACTCAACAACGTTTAATCTGAGGTGTGTGTGGGGATAAAATTTGTATTTAAAAATATATATATATATTTTGAAGTTTTTCTTTTGCAAAATACTTACATTGCAATTTTTAATCAAATATTTACAGCTTCTAATTTTTTTTAGCTTTACTACTCATTTTTGCTTCATGTCATATTTATTAAAAAAACTAAATTAGCACCATATGTAGCATTGTTATTCATAAACATTTTTTTCTTTTTTGATTGCTACTTTTTTACTAATTTCAAAGTTAGATGCATATATCTACATTAGATGCTTTGTTAGCATGTTTTTATATCACTGTGCTCTGAACAAATAATGCTACACAGATAATGATCAAGATTCGTCATTTGATGTAGTTTTGTCACGATACCAAAAATATGACTTTGATAAGATACCTGCCTCAAGTATCTCCACACAGACACTGAAACGATACCAAGACAAAACATAAGAAAAAATAACGAAATAATGGATGACAGAAAATTTAAATTAATTAAACTTAGATGCTAGTGGCTCTTTGAGCAAACAGAAAGTGCAGCTGAAGATGATGGGCATGTCATTGATTTTGCAAGTATTTGGTCATACACCAAAGTATTGATGGTGATGGATGAAAATTGAAGCGATAACCAAATTATTATAATTCATCCAAAGTGGGATATGATTGTGTGTTCAAAGTTCATGGCAATCCATCCAATAGTTAAGTAGATATTTCAAACAAAACAAAAAAAAACAAAGTCAATCTCATTTTAAAATCATTTTATGGGCACCATAAATATCTGGACCACATTTTGGAAAAGTTGAGATATTCCAGTCTCTACGCTGCCATCCCTAGAACCACGCTACTGGAGAGGCTTCGAAAAAAGGAGAGGAGCCATTTAATGCAGCAAAAAAAGTAATATACTCAATTTGTGCACACATGCAGTTGCTAAGAGGCAAAAAGAAAATGTATCATCTTCTCCTGGTTACATTGCATCATACGCTGCCTTGTTGATGCGGAAATGATATTCAGCCCTTGCTGCGTGCAACTGAAACAAACACATTACCTAAAGTTTCTATTTTAACACAGTGACCTTGAGGACACGACATCACCCGGCACTGGATGAGCCAGTTTAGGCTTCTACCTGTCCACACAGATTATTTTGGGTGTCAGTTAGAGACTGTTGTCATCTTCAGGTTTTCCATCACTGTCTGCAGACTGTAACTCTTTCCAACACCTCAGTTTCCCGCCTCAGTCATACCCCGGCCAGACTAATGTGTCTCTAATGTCCTCACAGATGAAATCATCAGCAGGAAATATCTAACTGGTCATCTGATAACAGACCGAGGCAAGGCCAAAACATAAAGCTGTATGCCAATATGTCAAGTGATAGTGGTGTCCAATGCCAAACTACTGATGTGGTTTCATAAGATTATGATTATGGGGACGATGATGATCGTAAGAGACATCTGTGAAGAGACGTTATGTCGTGAAATGAAAACCTTTGACATTTTAGAGGCGAAGTGGATAGGTATCTGGAAGTACAGACCTTTTTAAAACTTTTTTTAAATTTTTTTTTATCAATTACTAGTTTAAATTAGGGATTTAAAAAAAACCCTAACAAGAAAGGACTCAGATATACTCTTTAAGAAATAATTTGAACATGCAACCTTACAATTTAAAAACCCTTGGGGAACAAGACTTTGACTGCTGTTTCACTGAAGATATGTGGAATAAATCATCATCATGCTGTAGACGAGGACTCATCTAATTTTAAAAAGTCCATCGCTCCCACCTTTCTAAAAACTAAACTGGCTCAAATATATCCTAATACTGAACGCACTTGTGAGAGGTGCAGGGAGGCTCCAGCGACTCCGTTTCATATGTTATGGTCCTACCCCAGCCTTCGTGCTTTCTGGGAGGCAGTGTTTGGATCTCT
>CALSCE010002227.1:0-11751 GCA_943593645.1 Bovichtus variegatus
ATATACATACATATACATATACATATATATACATACATATACATATACATATATATACATACATATACATATACATATATATACATATACACACATAATTTTTTTTGCATTTCATCTCCAAATAAAGTATTTTAGATAATCTGGATGAACTGTTGGTTTATTTCCAAACTGGTTCCAAATAGTTTCGCACACAATTGCTACAGTTTTAACAAATTTGACCTTGCAACTGCAGTGAAACGATATGCAGACCTTCTTAGGTGTGTATTTCTCAGATTTCCTCACCTGGGATTCCCAGCAGCAACAGGTAGAGTGAGGCGGCGTGTAGACTGCTCACCCTCTGCTGGATGTTGGCCGTTTTAGCTTTTCCTTCCAGGACAAAGAAGGAAAGCATGGCCACCAGAGACTTGATCGGCACCTCATTCTCCCCCAGGATCACCCAGATACTCTGCAGTGCAACATGGGAGACAGACCGACAGACAGTGCTTACTGCTGCTACCAGACAGGAGAAAACAACTCCTGTCAATACATCTGGCTGACGTCCGCTCTCTTGTAAACAAGATGGATGAACTGCTGCGCCAGCTCAGGAATTACAACCTGCCTAATGAGTTGCTGATCTAATTCTACTATGCAATCACCCAGTCTGATCTTCAATGGAAATGGAGGATTTTGAAATCCTCTTTTGATGGTCCAATACATGTACACAGTGAAAGTGAAATTTACCATTTTAAGAGGTACCAGTTTGCCTCCTCGGCACTGCAGCGAACTGGTACCTCTCTCAGTCAACACTCCATACTTGAACCCGCAGCCCACCGGTTCCCAAGTCCCTACAGGCTGAGCTACTGCCATTTGTTTGCTTTAGCCACCACACAGTACAGGAACAGACTGAAACAGACGGCAGAGTTCTTGTGTCTGGTAGTTCGCCAAATGTACCAGACACAAGAACCCACAAGGTCTTTCTTCCCACAGGCCTTCACTCTGATGAACAGCTAGCATCAGTTAAATTACACTATAAGCTTACATTTGATCTTTTAATACACATTACTTTTGTGTAACATGTACTGTCAAATATAAACCTGAGCTGCTGTATATACTGAGTATATTGTAAACTGACATGTATACATGCTCTGTGTACTGCCTACATATCTACAGTTATACAGCAAAATATTTTTGGACCAAATCTGGTCAGATTGTTTGTAGAGGACAATCTGAAAAAGCAGTCTAGCAAATCTGGTGAAAATTGAGAAACAAAATGTGGGAGGGCAGTATGCTTAATTAGTTTTACAGTTTTTGAGAAAAACAGAGTGATGTACTTCATAATTCCTGCCAGCTCGAAGCATTTCAATATTTCTGCTCACTTGGGCCTACATTATAGTTAAAGTAGCTAAGTGCTAGCACATACTACTGATTTGAATTTTGAAAGTTCTAAACTTTAGAGCCTCCATCAGGAGTATTAGCCCACAAAGCCAGCTGAGAAGTGTTTTACAAAAGCCTGCCCGGTCCCTAAATATGATTTTAAGTTACTAGAGTAAAAAATGCTAAACTGCCTGTATGTAATCCTTCTATTTATGTTCACTGGAGCGGAGGACAGCGAGTGCAAGAACAGTTTTACCTGTGAAGCTCCATCTGTGCCTGCAGACTGTTGTTGGTCAGCAGCATTGGCCAGTAAACACTGGTACAGAGGTCTGAAGGCCTGGTCTCCACAAACTGTGAGTTCGTCCTCTATGGTTTCACCCAGTGGTTTTCTTTCTGTGAACTCTAAGTCCCACACTGCGTCCACCCAGGCTGGAAATCACAAGTTATTATTACATTACCTAAAGTGATACTACCACAACAGGCAGTACTTTGGAACTTGGGAGAACTCTGTTTTCTGGGGGAAATCAAAAACTGGTAAATGTTTGAGGGCGAAAACTAAAAAGGTATGAAAAAATAAAATAACATTTAAGGATTTATCTTCATTTAAACAAACATTATTAGGGTTACCCTAACACTTAACAAACACTATCAGCAGTCGTTTAATCTTGGTAACGTTACAACATGTCTACAACACCATTAGGGGTAACTATAACCCCTAATTCGGCAAACAGCTCGTTAACTAATGCTACACTAAAGCAGGGCTTACTTGGAAAAAATGGGCTGAAGCCGGGGCAGTCCAACCCGCTGTGTTTAACATATTAAGGCAGCGAAGCAAATTTACTGCAGCACCTGTCCGAAATATTGTCTACGCTTGACAGTTGTTTTGCTTCCAAAACAGGCAGCATTTTCTAATTTGCAAGATTTGGGCATGGGACTCGGAGCGCAGTTCTTCCTGTACACCCAGGGCACATAACCCGGGAAATGGCTAACGTTACGTTAGCAGGGCGGCCTAGAATATCCAAATGTATTTAACTCCCGTTAATCCATATAATAGAAAAGGTCGTTTACAACATACGCAAAATACACAATTTACCTTCTGGAATTTGATTTAACTTCAGAAACTGCAGCGCAGATATTACATCCATCTTGTTTCTATTTTTGAATCAGCCCGCCTGAAACAACAGACTTTAACACATGCGCAGTGAAGATTTCTTCTTTTTTTTTCTTTTTCTTCTTTGGTTTTACTGGCAGTCTACAAACCAACGTTACAGGTGTATGCCGCCACCTACTGCACCGGAGTGTGTAATCTCATGCCTTTATAAATTATTTATATTCTGGACATTAAACCTCTTTCGTTTACATATTTAAACAAAGCCCTTTGAAACTGTAACTGTTGGTCCCGTCTTTACAGACTGCTCTCTTTCCATATCTACCACCCTGTCCTTTAATCGTTCTTTCTACATTGAACATCCTACACCATGTTTAACACATTCCTTGCAGTTACATTTCACATGTATCTGAAACTGTCTTTTTTATAGTATATAAAGTAGCATTGAGTCCTGTCCTAATCTTAACATGTTCTTTTCTACGTCTACCTCTATTAGCCTACTTCTCACTCTGACAGCCTTTTGAATTTTGTAATAATCTATAGCCCTTATGACTGTTTTCAGAATCGCATACGAACATACTATTCATACTATTCATTGTATGACATCAAATTGAGTATGTAGTAAGTTCCAACTGCACAGTATGTAGATTTGTGTATGTGAGAAATGCTCAGATGTAGACCTCTACTACATTAGCAAGAATTTGAGATGTTAGCTTACTGAATATACTCAGCTGCCCGACAATGCACACTGTTGGCCATGCTAAAAGCTGTTGATATGACTTTATTAGGTTCTAATGTTTTCAAGCAAGAAAGTAAGCATTCAATTACCAATATGTGGTCAGTTTATCCAAATAACGCTTGTTTGGAAATTTGCTGAGATATTTTTTGAGATGTGATAGCTGCCGGCCGGGTCGCAAAATAACAAATCATACTATGGTGAAGGGCAGGACCCACCCTACTATGCATTTGATTGGCTGGTACTCGGGTATAGAGGCAAAGTCCTGCCCTTTTCTGGTGGACCACCATGGGACTTTATTTCTGAAAAAATATGTACAGTAACAGTCCACAGCGAGAGACAAATACTTTTTTGATCCAGTTTGAATTGTGCTATGAATTACACATATGATGTTTGTCAATTTAAAAGACCATTTTGTAAATCAAGAAAGTCGCAGTTTGTCATAAAACTGTTAAAATATGTAATTAGAAAGACTACACACCTAAAAGTTGCGTAAGTGACGTCAACTTGCTCTCCCGCTGAAGCTGCAAAGCCCGTGTGTTTCGTACCGTAATGTACACATACAAACAACTGGTCTTGCAGGTCCGGCTGGTTGGATAAAATAAATCAGGTAACGTAACATTTGTGCATCGAACATAGCTTAGTTACCTCGCTAGCTAGCCAAGGTCAATATATATAATATATAAGCACACACAGGCATAAGTGCCGATTGCTCCAAAAAACTGATGAAAATAGTGTTCTAATGATTCAATATCAGCCCTGCAAAATATTACATTCAATATTAAATGTTTGGTGATTGTCTTCATAATTGTTCTGGATCATTAGAATATCACTTTTTGAGAACTCCTACTAGAGACTTTCTTGTCATGGGGCCTTGAAAACATTCCACAGAGCTTCAGAGAAAAGAGAGTAGGGTCCTCATACCTGAGCTTTTGTTCTTTTTAACACAAAAATATAAAAGCAAACAGGCTACTACTCTTATGACAGTTTATTACAGTTAGGCCTTGAACTCCATTGGTCTCAGAATGAGAGGGTAACAGAAGGCTGTCTATTTTCTATATGAAAAACCTGCTTTAAGTGAATCCAAATCTAAGAAAGCCACACAAAGAGTGAAATTTCTCAATACTTTTTATCATCTTTTACAAAGAGGTTAGTAACTACTATTAGAATTTTAACAGTAGCAAGGTGTGCATAGGATCCAACATGAAACATTAGTCAGCTAATGTGCGGTTAAAGAATAAATTGTTTGTTGATAAAGAAAATACTGTTCCATTTATATCCTGTGCAAGAAGGAGTTTTTTTAAGTTCTATATTTGATGCATACTTTTAGAAGCAGTATGAGTTTAGCGACAACAGATTCACTAAAATTAAACACTAACAACACAAGAGAGGATTATATTACAATCCATTGTTTTATAAGGCATTTTGCAGTTCATTAGTGGTTTACTTTTGAAAGGAACATTGTAATTGTAATTTAGAGAAAGCATTTGAATAAAGGTAAAACAAATAAAACATCTTGAACAAATGTAAAACTTTTAGTCTTATTTCTATTGCCCCATTTACACCTGCTGTTACTGAACTTTCTTCTTGTCTTGTTTCTGCTCAAATTTGTGATCAAATTTAATATGCAAATTAGGTGACAGAGCACCTAAATTATTAACAAACATATGACGATACAGATCACATGTTAACAGCAGGTGTAAATGGGATCTATGTCTCTTAGTTACAGTTCTGCTACCACCTTAATGCCTTGTACATTTCGATTTATTTGATCTCATTTTATATTTTGGATCACATTGTAACTAAAAAAAAAAAAAGGGTCATTATTACTTCAGAGAATATGAAAGCCAAAAACAACGAATACTGTATATATTAATATGAAAGTGGGATATTTAGGAGTACCCCCCAGAAGAAGACTGTCAGCTGAGCATGTCCATCTCTTTCTCCATGACCTCCACGTTATTCTCCAGGCTATACGTGGCCCACTTGTTGAGCCTGCTGTACAGAGGCAGCCCCTTGTTCTCCCTGTACAGGTACACACCCGTCACTCTGTTCCAGTCGGAGCTGCAGATAGGAGTAGCTCTCTGGTGCTCAGCCAGCTGCTCCTTCTCCTCCTTCTCCAGGGCCACAAAGCCAAAGAAGCTCTTCACGTTCTCTGCAGCCAGCAGGCGGGCATGGACAGCTGCTGTGCGGTGGAAGAGGCTCTTCTCATTGGAGCGGTACTGGGACCAGTACTCCTCTTGCTGGTAGCCGAGTGGAGAGGAGCAGCGCTTCATACAGAGCATTAGGAACACCGTCAGAGACAGTCCTGCCACCAGCAGCCAGCCTATCAGCTGAAGAAAGCAGACAGTGGTGAAGTGAGCACCTGGTCTTCTCAGGCACGTGTGTGTTTGCTGTACAGATTTAGTTTATGGCTCATGATACTGAAATGAACTTGAGAAAGTGCTTCGGAATAAAAGAGTGATTTTAATGCATACACACTGTTTATACATCATAACAAAAAGCATGTGGGTGTCAGTTGTGACATTTAACATGCCTCAGCCTGATGGAGTCAAAAAAGGAGCGTCATCCTGAAGATATCTGACAACACCTGTAGCGCGTAATCAACTCTCTTTTACAATACCTAACCCTTTCATTATTATTAGATGAGGAGAAAAGAAACATCTATAAAAAACAACAAAACATGTTTTAAATAGAGGACCATCCAGCATTAGCACATCTTTAGAAAAGGAAATGGTAAATTAACTGCATTTCTATATTATGATTGTTATAATTATTATCATTATTATTACAGTATATAGTGGTTTTCTAGTCTGAGCAAACACTCAAAGCGCTTTACAACACAAGCCAGCTTTCATACATTCACACACCGATGGATTATTTTCAGTGGAGGAGGAATCCACATATGGAGTTTGACATTTTTTTCCTCTTACGCAGTGACATTGAGAACATTATTATCACTTTCACGTCTTTGCATGCAGCACAGCTATATAATACAGGCCCAGGATGTGTGAAGCCTAGCACATATGAAAGCAGGGGAAATTGCTAGCCTAGATCCATGAAATTAGGAAAAAGGGGCGCTCAAACAGGATTATAATTTCTATTTATATAATCCATGATGAGAACAGTGTGCTAAATAAAAAATATTTTAAAGCAAATTGTTAAAGTAAATCAGAGCGTTTCAGACTTGTTTTATATTTTATGTGTTGGAACTATTTGCAGCACAAAAAGTACTAAGCAGATGGATACACTGTTGTTCATCAAGAAATAGTTCCAGCAGGTAACTCCTCGTAAAACCACAAATTGTTGTTCATACATTTCTGTTTGAGTACAGACTCATTGATCTTTAGAGGTAATGCTTTTTCACAGAGCCAGGCTAACTGTCTCCATCTGACTCTGGTCTTTATGCTAAGCTAGGCTAACTACCTCTCACTTACCTTTTTTAAAAATAAATAAATAAATGTCTTCCCAAATGTTGAAGTATTCCTTGTATGGGTTTGATGGCAAATTAGATCAAATGTAGAGGCTGGCTGATTTTTGATTGATATTTTACAATTCCTCCTAGTGCGCAGCTATAATGACTACTCCACACTCAAGCGATGTCTATCGAACACAAAAGGGGTACAACTAAGACAAAAGGAAGTAATCAAGTACCTGAGATTCATATTTCAGTCTGCGCTCTATTTCAGCCCAGAAGCCTTGCAGCTCTGTCTCAACACTTTCTTGGCACGGGAATTTGGCCATAACCTCTGACCCCTGGTGTGAGGGGAAGCCCTCCAGCGTACTGGGGTCAACAAACTCACTGAGGGCACACGTGTACGCCTGGCCCTGCAGCAAAGAGATAACTGCCCACGTTAGCGGAGCTACTACACCGCGGCCCACGATGGTTCCCAGCAGTGCAAAGGCTGCGGCTCCAGACAGCTTCCGGCACTTTCTGAGCCGACACTCAGATAACAGGTCCCAGGTGCTCTTGTTAATCATTATTCCTACAAGGAACAATGCCAGTGCTGGAACACCAATGGCAGCCAGGCCATAGCGGTAGTTCCTCCCAGAGGAACATGGACATTCAAAGGCAAAAACATTGTAGGCAGTCTGGCTGGCCACAGTGCCCAGAGCGATCAGACCATTGAAGATCATCACATCTTTACTCTTGAAGAAGAGGGACACAAACTTAAAGTTCTCTGTGACGAGTGCAGCAGCGGCCATGTTGGGATGAATAACACTGAAGAGCTGCAAGTTTGGTTTACAGCAAGGTCAGGCTGCAGAGAGAGAAAGAAAAGGGAAATAAAACAAAGGAGTGAATAACTGCTCTGTAATGAATGGATTCAGTTTAGTTGCAGAAAATACTTATAGCGTCAATCCAAACAGAAGCCAGAGACAGTGGAGGACATACTCAAATTGATGTTCCTTTTTAAATAAATAAAGATTCACAATGGTATGCAGTCATGCAAACTCACGCTCCTGCAGGAAATGTGACTCAGCCTTTTAATCTATTTTTAACATCCAGTGTAATGACAGCTCAGGAAAAATTGGGAAAAAGTCCAAAACATAGAATCAACTTTATACATACAAGACTGAAAAGAGCAACTTTAAGTCTGTGTGAGCGGTCTGGGCAACAGTGATGACTCACAGTCAGGGACTGCCCTCCGGTCTCCTCCCCAGTGGAAAAGACATGTGGTCAGTAAGTGAAAACATGTGTTGCTGATCACAGAGCAATATGAAGAAAAGAACAGCCCACAAAGTGAGAGCCTGGTAAATCACACACCAGGAGCAGAACTCAGTTTCAGACTCTGAACTGGCCTGACTATGAGGATAGTGATTGATCCAAATAAAGTTTAATTCAGCATTTAAAATACATTTTGGAACTTTCTTTAAAAACTGTTGCAAAATAGTTAGAGCCGTGTGAAATGAGTGTGAAAACGTATCAAATGCAGGGAGACCAGAGACCACATGACAACACTTTGGCTAGCCTTGCCAGCTAGTCTACGTGTACTGTAATGTCATTTTAAGGGACTTCTCCTTTCTTTCTTTTTTTTCTTATTTACCACAGTGGATACCAAAGTATTTACAAAACCAAAAGTATTGACAACGAACATTAGTAATACTAAGACAAGACAAAGAGGAGTAAGAGGGAGGGGGAGGGGGAGGGGGAAGAGGCAGAAAGAAGAGAGAAGAAAGGATATTGTGCTATGTTATCATTTCCAGTTAGTACGGTGCACAGAGGAATTGGCTCTGGATGTACTGCAGGAAAGGAGACCAGGTTTTATTGAATAGGATCATATTGTCCTTTAATGTCGATGTGAGCTGGTCCAGGTTTGCGTGTTCTGTTAATAGAATAGTCTTTCCAGTTGAGTAAAAGGGTTTTCTTGGCTACAGTGAATGGCATGAGGAGGATTGAGGTCTGATGTCCATTTGTGTGTTGGTATAGAAACAGTGTTGTCATGGTGAGAAAAATAATTTGTAAATTTGTGATAGTCACATGACCTTCAGCTCGCAGGTCGTAGTGGTCCCTTAAAGTCTGCCAACGAATGATTGATGATACAATGGAGCATTTACATCCTGTCATGCTCTGTGGTGTATGAGAAATGCGGAGCAGGCCCAGTCACAACAGCTTATTCTGTTCAGTCATTTTACTCGTTTTCCTTTTTGTTCTAGTCAGTCATAAACGTTTCTCGTCATTTCAGATACCTGCCTCCCCCACCTGATCCCTCCAGTGCAGCACTGAAGCTGTTCTGGAGACTTGCAGTGGAACATGAAGTGGGTTAGTAAGGTGTTACTAACCCACTTCATGGATGATGTTGGTGTGAATCGGTGTACCACTTTGGTCCAGACTCAAATATATGTACATACTCTATATTTGATGGAGTTTGCTTACATTTTGTACAGAAGTTAATGGTCCCCATGATGACTCCCCTGACCTTTCCTCAATACGCTCAACATTTGTGGTTTTAAGTGAAATATCTCAACTTCTACTGGATGGATTCATATGAAATTTGGTCCAGACATTCATGTTCCCCTCAGGATGTATTCTGAATAAATCCTGTTTTTTGGAATGACTGCAAAAGGAATGACATTGTTACCCAGCCTCAGCTGTACTCTGTTTACTGATTAAGGTTAATGTTAATGCATTAGCGCATCTTTAAAGCAAACAAAAAAAAATAAAGTAGTAAATTGAATATTTGTGACTCTGTACATAATTTGCATGTTTCCATCAATCTGTGTGGGTGAGCTCCAAGTCAACAACCTGTATGCAAAACCAGCTGGACCACACCCCAACAGTCAAATTACCCTCGCTACACGCTTGGCCACTAAGAGCAACTGTTTTTTAGTAGTCCTACAGAAGCCAATTCCTTAGTTTATATTTATTCCTATTTCTTAATTTATATACTACCCTTTTGTAATGGTTGTGTGTATTTATTATGGACTGTATTAATAGAGTGTAACCCCTGCAGGTTTGTGCATAAAGGACTTTAATGGTTTTAGACCTTAATCATATGTTGTCTTGCTTGTCTGCTTATTTTTCAGAATGCATCCGTTAAACAAGGAGCGAATAAACAAATATCCTTATTTCAGAATCGCATCTGGACATTTGATTTTTCTCAAGCCAACAAGCGTCTATTAATCTATCAACCAGCCCAAGAGTGACTAATACAAATGGTCAGTACAAGTCCACCCCACAAAATAATCAAGACAAACTCCTTAAACATGTATAAGCCCATTATCACCTGACTGAGCGGTCATGACAGGTCCTGTGGTGACCCCTGTGTGAGTGAAATACTAGGCAGAGTAAAGATCAGGAGATACAGTTGAAAGCTCTGAATCTTTAAGTAAGTGGACCTTTAGCTAAGCTCACTGATCATCATGACCTAGTTCATCCTGCAGCTATTCAGCACTGAGTGTGCCCTAGACATCAGAGTATAAAGTCTTCCCCTGTCTGTCCTTCTAGGTCACACACGTCCTGGGTCTGTGGGTCATCCTTGTGACGTCCAGTTCAGGTTTAGCCTGATCAGCTGACTATTGTGACGACGATTCTTTTTCAAATGAATCTAACACTGCAGCCTCAAATGCTAAATCCACAGCATTTACAGTGAAACTCAGTATAGAAGCTATGTATATATTGTGTGTTTGTGTGGCTTTTCTCATACTTATCAGGTCCCGCCCCGTTCGCTAGATGGTTTATGTTATGTCTGTTTGTACTTCCTGTTTTATTTTGTTAACTGTATGTTCCCTCTTGTGTCTGTTTCTAGTTCCTGTCCCCAGCTGTCTCCACTCTGTTCATTAGTGTCTCCTCTCTGTTCGTTAGTGTCTCCACCTGTGTCTTGTTATCCCCTCCCACTTCCTGGTGTATTCAGTCTGTGTATTGTCTGTCCCTGGTTGTCAGTTCGTCTTCGTACATTTATGTCAAGAGTTCCAGCGTTTCTCGAGTTCCTGATTCCGTGACCTGACTCCGTCTTCGCCTGATCCCTGCCTGTTGTTCTGCTACGCTCTGGACCTACCTGTGCATCGACCTTGTTTCTGTGACCCGACTCTGCCTTTGGATTTCCCCTACATGTTTGTATGTCCTGTTGTTTGTCTACTTTACCCAGTAAAGTATATTACCATCATCGTCGTTCTGTCTCTGAGTCGTGCTATTGAGTCCCTCTCTCCGTGTGTACTGGTCGTACCGTTACAATGCTTACTCTTACAACCTATTTTAATCTGTTATGTCAACTTTGTACACCAAGTTTAAGGTTTGGTTTCACATTATTTCATGTCTGACTTAAAACATTTATTCATGCCCACATGTATATTGAAATAGTTATTGCTAGCTGTAATTGTGCCTCCTGTCCCTACTGGCTGTAAAGAAATCCTTACTAAAGCTACTCCAATGTAAGTGCTGGGGGACAAAGTCTACAGTCCTCATTCTGTTTGAAGTCAATTTTAGTACAAAATTCCCTCTTCGCGTTTCCACAGCCAATGTTGCGGAGCCACAGCAGAGAGACAGTAACACAAAGGAAGTGTTCATACAGTAGATTAAAGTTGAAACATTAGAATTTGTCCAACAGAGCACTGACATGTTCATTTTTCAGCTGTAGTACATATGGTAAGCTCAATATTTTAACAAAGTTAAAGACTTCTTCTAAAAAATGTTGTGATGTGTGATTATTGACTGATAAATTGTTGTCTCAAATATTGCTGTTTTTATCAGCCTTAAAAAGCCAGTATTGGCCAGACTATACTTTATACCTAATTATATTATTTCTATTAAATTACATAATCATAAACTTAAGTTAAATAGAGTTATAGAAAATCCAAATTAAGCCCTTGATCGATGTCAGCCTTCTGGGTTATGGTAGGGCATCCTTGTGAAAGTAATGTGAGCCCCAGCCTGAATCCTGTATCATAACACATACAGTAGGTGGCCCACTGATCAGACCTGGTATTTGTGGTAAATGATTGAAGGTCTTAATGTGGAGAAAAGTACAAAGATGTGTTTGTGTATATGTATGCATTCTTAGGTTGTAACCGCTCACTTGTGAATAGCAGCGAACATAACGAGAGACTGCTTTGCGGA
>CALSCE010002269.1:0-11320 GCA_943593645.1 Bovichtus variegatus
TGTGTGTGTGTGTGTGTGTGTGTGTGTGTGTGTGTGTGTGTGTGTTGTGTCACTATGCTGATGTAGCTTCCTGTAAAAGTCAAGATTTCTCAGACCTTGCTATTAATTCTTTCTCATCTGCCAAAAAAAAAAAAAAACTTCATGGAAGTACAACAATTCATCACTGCGATACAACTTTAAGTTTCTTTGTTTTCATGAACTAAATGGAAATTAAGTGAAATTAGTGGCTGCCTTGGAAAGTGGCAAACGACTTTCAACTTCAACTCTCTTTGGAAAATGGTCAGCAGTGATGAAAAGTACATGTGAAAGGTGCCAACAGAGGGAGTTGGCAGTGACGGGGGAATATGAGGAACAGCCATGACAACACATTTAGAGGAAAATTGGAAAAAGGTTAGGTTGTCTTGTTGTCAGCAGAACAATAAATCATGCTGAACATGAAACCTTGTTGTCACACATCTGGAAATCAACTCAGGCTGTTGGATGGGTACATAAATGCCTGTGCCCGGTAGTGGCCACTTAAAATGAATTGCTGTCTAGAGATTGGTGAGAGTAAGGCAACAATTGTACAAAACATAATATTCGTATATTCTCTTAAAGATCTTTAATGCATACATGCATGCATCTCATGGTGTTAGCACATTACAGTGGGTTATATTGAGCTTTATAAAGTTTTACAAGCAAAGCCATAAAACACACTCCTGTTGCAGATGCCTTCCATTTAAGCAGGGGATCTCTTTATCTACGTGTCATAAAACAATTAGGTGACCTGATGTGACCTGGGTCACTGTTAATAGAGTCATTTCCCAAAGCCCCGCAACCTGCCACCTCCAGATACCCAAACCGCTATGTATAAACGCAAAGTCTTTTGTTGTTGTGCTGTTAACAGCTTGTTAAGCTGTTTACAAGGTGGAGGAAGCTTGTCATTCTGCTTGTTATTTTGCAGAATACAGTGTGTTGCTCACTGCTGTTATTGTGAAGCTAACCGCTGTATGCTAACTTGGTAACTGTGAATTAGCAGTGCTTACTAACTGGGAATCTTTTAGGCAAGCCCTGCTGTAAAAAGAAGGTGAATCTGCTTCTAAGCAGACTGCAGTTTGATCAGAGAACCATCTGATGTGTAGAGCTGCGGTAGTCTGTTCCAGTGGGCCAATGCCAGCGATCTACCGACAGTGGCAATTAGAGCCGTGGAGAGGAGAAGGGCAGTGGAAAAAAAGAGGACTAACACATTTGAGCCGTCTCTTTTTATCCTGCCGAGGTTTCACACCAAGGTGTGAAAAGGTGTGATGGAGGGTTTTGACAACCGTAAAGGTTCCTGGGAAAATGAGTCCCATGGCTCAATTACCATGATTTTAGTTCCCAAAAATGTCATTAAGATTACATAAACCTTTAGTGTGGGGTCCCAACGGGGCTCTGGTCAGGCCGGGTTCTGACAAATATTCACAAATGATGTTCAGGTTGTGTTAGGGCCTACTTGATACAGTGCTTCAAATTCTTTTTTACTGAAAATGTAGTGTAAAAATAAATAAAAATTAAAGGAAAGCAGAAAGAACCTAGTCATATTTGCACATTAAGCTAATTCGCCACTGGGCTAGTAGTAAACAAGGAAGTATGGTAGAAAGCTGTTGATCTCACAGTGCTGTGTTAGGTAGGGCAAGCCAACAGGGACATTCTTGTGTTGGTGGTGGCGTTTTTAAGCCTTTAGATAATGGCTATGATCAGTGTGTGTTGCCATACTGCTTAAGGAGAATTCTCTGTCGTCCATGGACTGTTTCATATTTTATGCACGCACTAGAAAAGCCAGAATAGAAAGAGGGGAGTGTTTAGGGCTCTGGCAGGCTACCCTGCATCCTCCTATTTTTGGGGCTTCAGTAGACTAACCTCATATAAGACGCTTTACGACGCTTTTGAACAGGTTATCAGCAGGACGCCCAGGGCTCTGGATATTACCCTCCTTGAAGAAAACATTACAGCCCCCACCCTCTCAGTTTGAGGAGATTGTGTCCATCACCAGTGCTGGTGCCCCTCCTGCTAGATTTTAAAGACTGCACATTGTTTGCTTTGAGAGCTGACGATGGGTCATGGTGAACACAACCCAAGGTTACCAGCTTTTTAGCGAGGTTGGCTACTTTCATCACCTTGAACAACTTTCAACCTTCAGAGCGGCTCAAAAGTTAGACCAATGTTTTGAAGTGGTTATCAGCAGGAACACTATGGCTCTGGATGTTGCCCTCCCGGAAATCCCTACTGCGCACCATGACGGTTTCAGTGAACCTCATGCCGGATTTTAACGATCTGGGTCTGCAAACACTTTAGTTTACTTAATTGGTTCTGCTCACCCCCTCTTCTGCTCATTTAGCACTGTGCATGTTCCGGGCCAGTTGAACAGCAAACATCACCCCTCATGATGTGGTTGTCAGCCATGTGAGCTCCCACTTTGGAGGGAGTGCCGTCTCAGTTGAGAGGGACCCTGTTCCAACCCTTACTGGCAAGGCCCAGATCAGTGGATCCTGGCCTCCTCAAGAGTCTCAATAAAACAGAAAATGTATGGTTACATGTAACTTTACATGTAACGGGGAAACCGGCTTGTCTAAAAGAAGCAACCTCGTAACCTGACACCAAGGGGGGGTCATTCCCCATACATATGGAATACGTAACAGAGTGTAGAAATAGCCTCTTCACTCAGAGAACCATGGTTACTATGTAACCATAAATTCCCTGCCACACGTCTGTTGTCTTCCTTTTCTTCTATTCCCATTATCTTAACTCTTCTTCTTCCCTCTTTTTCTCACATAATAGTAATTTCCCACTTTCCTTTATGTTCCTCTACCTCCCCACATACTCTTTTACCACACACATGCAAAATCACCATGGAGGACATATTATCAGGAGAAAGATGCCCTCCCTACACACACAGATATGCTCACACACACACAGTTTCTTAACATCTAGAGTTGCAGATTACAAGCTCCAGCAGTCATCAGTACAAAGGTGAGGCATTGAGTGTGTCAGCAGAGACAGCTTGGCCTAATTTGATTCCTCCTCATCTACTCTCAGGGATACATATTCATTATAAACTACTCTCCGTCCTCAGAGAGCCACTGAAACTCTGTTTCTCTATGTCTTGCTCACTATAAGGCAGACATAGACCGAGTGCTGCTGAAAAACTGGAGCTGCTCTCAATGACCAAAATAGCTTCATCAATTCCAAAGTGGATCATTCATCTCAAGGACAAATGAGCAGAGGGACAGAGTTTGAATGGAGGCACTTTCTGCTTCCTTTATTGTACATTTAGATAGAACTGACTGAATATGTTTGCTCTACTAGTGGCAGTGCCTGAAGATAGGTCAGTTAGTAGGTGATTGACTTCGTCCAGTCATCAATTTTGGTCTACTTGGACATATCTCTTCTACAGGACCAAACTAATAGAAGAGATAAAACATAGATATTTTATTGTCATCCATCTGTATACAGTGTGGTACTAAGAAGAACAAAAGATTTTCCTCCTCGTCCCAAAACAAGAAGAAATATAGCCGCAAGTGGCCATGAACTGATTCTCCGTTTGCTCGTCAAAATCGTAGCTGCAAAATCGTAGTTTATTGGCCTGAGTTTTTTTTGTAGAGGACATTAAGATGTGGACGTGCGTAAAATTACAAGTCAATCGGACTTACGGTTCGGAGGGCCGGGCCTTTCAAAGTTTGAATATTAATTATAGCACCCCCATCAGGCCAATTTGACTCACAATTTAAGGGGAACCATTAGAACATAATTTATAGTTAATAGTACCAAGTTCCATGTCTCATGCTGCAAGCAAATTGAGCAGATGCATAATATACCATATAATGCTACATAGGCCACGGCCACATTCTTGATTAATATTTGTCACTAAAGTTTGTGCACCAAATTTGCTGAAATTCTGTCCGGCGGATATTGAGGTACACATTTGTGGTATTAGCAGCGCCCCCTGTGAGTCTGGATCCTTAAATGGTATGAACCGTGTAGGGCCGGGGGAACATCAATCACTGACTGACCGGTCAACACTGGACCGATGGATGGATGTGTTGCGATGACGTAATGGACATGGGAAAACGTGGATGATAGACGCTGTATGCAAAATTAGCAGACAGCGACCACGTGCCAAGTCGGTTTAGATGAAAAGATGTCAACCTCCCAAGAAGAGATTTAAATCGTCATGTGGAGTCCGTTGGTTTTGCATGCAGACGAGAGCCAGGTGTTAGCAGTCTACTGAAACGTCCTATTCCTTGGGAGAGTCTGGGGGTTGGACCAGAGATGTAAACACTGCTATGAGACCGTTTAAGGACGTTAAAGAGATTGGTGAAGTCTTGTTTCAACAGTTTGGAGTGCCGTATTTGAATGTCATTTGTTTAGACATGTATGACAATGCTGTCAACCTCTGGGTCGGATTTTATTATGTTTGAGACTTTGTCAGTGATGTCTTATACTGTAGCATCCGGGAAAAAGAGAGCATGAGCTCTGTTAACTCTCACATTTCTGACTAATGAGTCATCAATAATGAGCGTTGATGGAGGAGTTGGCATTGGCCGGTGGGTTGCGGGAGTATAAATGGAGGGAAAGGACCAGACCACGCAGACCACAACCAAGGGCTGATGTGATAGATCTGACCGGGGCTGTTTAGCCCCGAGCTAGAGCCAAGGCTTCCTCAGGGATGGCGTCCTGAGCAGGATGACAAGCAGTGGCTTGAGCATCAGCTGAAGGTGGAGTAGAAACTATGGCTGGTGAAGTAACGGTGTAAGCAGGATAAAGAGCAGTGGTAGCTAGCTCTTAAGGAATTGTGATGGTGTGAAGGGCTGAAGATGGTATCCAAGTGATTCTAAGCCTCCTAGATTTTGTAGAGCATGGAAATCCTTGGCTCCAACTCAGTGGTCTTGCCGCTCTGCTCTGGCAGACTGATAGTGAGGTAAATGGAGACATGGCTTCTTGAGGGTGACGATCCGAATAGCCTGAAGAAAAGGGTGGGAAACTCGGCAGCAACAAGGTAGTAGATGGCTTGATTTGGATACAGGGTGAAATAATGTGTTTATGGCAGGCAGCCACGACGACGACACATTCACATTGCATTGCACTGAACAGTCGGTCGGTAAACAAGAATTATCATCACAGAGATATGGGCTTGATGCAGAAGTCTAAATTTAATACTGATCCCTCTATATGACCTATAAGTAAATGAGACAGTCAGCGAGAAGATACTTATTTGTCTGAGATATACAGACCATGGTTTTATTGCTTGTCATTGGTGCCAACAATAGCAGTGGCAAATCAGAAAATGGTCATATTATTTTTGTAACAGAGATTTGTAACATATTTGGAAGGCTGCACCTGCAGTGACACCTGGTGATAGGGGTGTCAGATCAGAAAATGGCAATGTGTCATTCTAAATAGCAAACACAAGACCAATTTCATTATTTAGTTTTGAGAATCTGGTGAGATATTGATAGTACCAGTTTTTTTTTGCTTAAAGAAATAATTGAAACAGAACTGATAAATTGATTATCAAAATTGTTGCGGATTATAGACTAATGTATTAATGATGGTAATGTGATTACCATTATCTTTGTATTTGGTCATAAACCAATGAATTTGACAATATTTTTATTTTGCCCTGTTATTTGGATTCATCCTCTGAGGAATAAATCAAATCAAATCAAGTTTATTTATATAGCCCAATATCACAAATTATACATTTGTCTCAGTGGGCTTTACAGCCTGTACAAAGTACGACACCCTCTGTCCTTAGACCCTCACATCGCACAAGGAAAAACTCCCTTAAAAGATACCCCACAATTAGTGGGGGAATAGTTCTTAAGACATTTAGTTTGGCTCAAAATGGTGGGTGGATCAACTGACACTCCCATCCCTAACGCATTCTGACAGTTTAGCTAAAAGTGCTCTTACTGTGCTGTAGTGTGGAGGTGGTAAAGCAGTCCATCCAGCGCCGATTAGTCCAACTCTGTCTGTAAAGAGCCCTTGTTCTCATGTGTGACTCATTGCAGTGGCTAACACAGCTGTAGCCACCCAAGTAATCAAGTCTGAAAGTTAAGAAAATTTGGAGCGGCAGACTCATCAGACAAGGACTCATCTGACAAAGAATCAGGAAGAGTCTTTGCGGGAGGATAAGTGGAAAGCAAAGCCAACACGGACTGGGCTAAGTATCTCGTTCTGCTTGCTATTCCCTCTCCTTATTCAAATGTGTATATTTCCCATTCCTGTTTGTGTGTCTTCTCAGATATTACAGGCCTCGGATCACACCAGATAACACTTCCACCCCTGCTGCTCTCTCCACAGCCTACTCCTTCACCCATGCACCCAGAGCCACGAGCAGAGGAGGCTGCACTGGTCTATTAATCTCCCCCGAATGGAGTTTTTCTTTCCACCCATTGCCAGAATTCACTCCTTCATCTTTCAAATTTAATGCAGTCACTGTAACTAAGCCGGTTACATTAAATATTGTTGTTCTCTACCATCCTCCAGGTCCTTTGGGGAAGTTTTTGGATGAATTGGACGTTCTCCTCTCTAACATCTCTATAAATGGCCCTCCGCTCGTACTTCTCGGTGACTTCAACATCCAGTCAGAGAAGTCAACTGACTTATCATCTCTCCTATCCTCCTTTGCTTTCCTCTCCCTGTGTCCGTCCCCACCTACTCATATAGCCTGCAACCACCTTGACTTCATATTCACCAGAAACTGCTCTACATCGAACCTCTCTGTAACCCCGCTTCATATCTCTGATCACTTCTTCATTTCCTACTCTCTCCCCCTCTCTCAATCTAACAAGCCCAACTCCCCTAACACTGTACCTGTCCGCCGTAACCTTTGCTCCTCTCTCCCTCCTCTCTTGCCTCAGCCGTCCCTTCATCTGACTCTGCCACAGACACTCTCCTCTCTACTCTGTCCTCCTCTCTGGACTCTGACTTTGCTGCAGGTTCGTCAGTCCCCTCCAGCTCCCTGGTTGTTTGATTCAGTGTGTACTGACAGAACCATTCTACGGGCAGCTGAAAGAAAATGGTTGAAATCAAAACACCCTTACCTTTCAAACTCTTCTTTCCTTTATTTCTGAAGCAAAAAGCGCTTTCTTCCAAATCTAAAATTCAATCCTCTTTCTCCAACCCCAAAAAACTCTATATTCTCCACCATCCTCGATCCCGCCAGTCCGCCACCTCCTTCTTCCCTTCTACCATGCAACTTTGTCAACTACTTTTGTAAAAAAAAAAAAAAAGAGATGACATACGGTCTTAATTTTCTAACTTATCAACTGACATCGACTGTTCACTGTGCACATCACTTCCCCTCACTCTAACTTCTTTCTCCCTACTCTTTCCAAATTAAGTTCTAACCCTTGTTACCTCTGCCCGTCCTACCACCTGCCCTCTGGACCCAATCCCCTCTCACCTTCTCCAGTCTATCGCTCCTGACCTTTTTCACCCATCTCATCAACACTTCCTTAACAACTGGTTGCTTTGCAAACAATCTTAAAGAGGCAGGAGTGAACCCTCTCCTAAAGAAACCCACACTCAACCTTTCTGAAGTGAACAACTACAGACCTGTCTCTTTTCTTCCATTTCTTTCAAAATACTTAAGAGTATGGTCTTCAATCAACTCTCATCTTACCTTCACCAGAACAACCTTCTTGATCCGCACCAATCTGGTTTCAAGGCAGGCCACTCAACTGAGACTGCCCTCCTCGCTGTTACTGAGAAACTTCACACTGCTAGAGCAGACTCCCTCTCCGCTGTAATCATCCTTCTGGACCTTTCTGCTGTGTTCGACACAGTGAACCACCAGATCCTCCTTTACACCCTCCAAGAACAGGGAGTCTCAGGCTCTGCTCTCTCCCTGCTCAAATCCTATTAGGGACAGAAGGCTAACTAAATGAGGGAAACCCACTCAGTAGGTCGGGCAGGAGGTCGACAAGACGGGTGAAGCTGTTCAGGAGGTTGGCGTGGCCTGGGAAAGGGCTCGGACAGGGGCCTGGGAGAGGGCTCAGACACGGGACTGGGCAGGAGGCTCTGGGGACTGCCGTACATCGGCAGGAGGGTCAGGGGTCTGCCGCACCTCAGCGACAGCAGAAACTGGGGACTGGCACAGCTCGACAGCGGAAACTGGGGACTGGCACAGCTCGACAGCGGAAACGGGGTGGGGGGCAGACTTGGAGCCACTATGACGGCTAGATCTCTTCTTCAGAAGATTGGAAGTCTTCTGAACACTCCGAGGACCTCCCAGAGCCAGGCGAGATACAATAAATGGATCAGGGGCTGGAGCAGGGGTGTTGATAAAGTCCTTGAGCCAGTCCAGCAAAAAACTTTCTAAGCAGGGCTTCTCAGCCACTTCCCTGTGGGCCACCCTAAGAGCAGCCTGTTGGAGCTCCATACAGGGGGCTCTTTTCCACTCACCAAAGAGACATATTAAAGTATAGGAAAGTTCCCAAACCTCTTCGTCAAATGATCTGCAGGGTCCATTTTCTGGTCACTTCGTTCTGTCACGGGTAGGGTAACGGGGAGGACCCAAACACAGGGAACAGACGGTGGGTTAACAACAGAGAGCTTTATTGTAAAAGCTAAAACAAACAACAAACAGACTAAAAGGGAAAACTGAAACACAAACCAGGCTGGAACGAGGGACCACGGGGGGCGACGACATGGGAGTCATAGACAAACGAACCGACAAGGAACAATGAAACAAGAGAAGTATATATACACACAGACACTAATCACAGACGAGACACAGGTGGAGAGGGCAGGTAACGAGACAAGGGTGGCAGGGTGATTACACACAGACAGGAAGTAAAACTAAACAAGACACAAGGGGAAAGAACTTTACAAAATAAAACAGGAAGTGGGAAAACACCTAGGCCATGACACCGTCTTTTATAAATAATATTGTCCTGTCTTTGCTAGATGGGAGTTGATCTAAAATTTCCCTCCCCTAAATATTTCTTCAAACAGTTCAATTCATATATTCATAATGGTGTCTCATTTCTAGAAGGTCCCACCTCTTTTCTTTTATGTACAGTAAGGTTTCTTCCATGACACTCTTTTCTTTGAGTTTATGTTCAAGGATCTATACGTGGTGATTTACGACACAATTAGTTTCTGACAGGGGTCTAACCTCTTCCAAAAACATGCATTGTATGCAGTTTTCCCTTCACTACAGGCATGACCATATTACACTGGTCCTCATTAAAACAGGCACTGGTGTGCCACAGGCCTGATCTTATCACATCATCCAGCAACACAACATGCCTCAATGTACTGTAGGTCTGATCTTATCACCTCAGCCAGCGACTCGATATGCTTCGATGCTCTGCAAGTCTGATCTTCATCATATTGGCCAGTGTCACATCATGCTATCATACCTTGCATATATGATTTAGTACATTTGACCTATTTGAACACTTAAACACATGGTCTGTCTATCCTTGAGCTTTTTAAACAGTTTGACTGTCTATCATTACCTTATAAGGTATTATACAGGTAGTAAAAAATAGAATACTTGCTAAACAAAACTTACAACAACATTACCTACATGTGCCATCTAACTTCTTTAGCTCATCCACAATGCAGCAGCCTGACTGGTCTTTAACCTCCCCAAGTTCTCCCACACTACACCGCTCCTCCACCTCTTCACTGGTTACCATTGGCTGCCCGAATCTGCTTCAAGACTCTGGTGTTGGCCTGGTGCTGTTAATGGATCAGGCCCTTCCTACATCCAGGCCACGGTCAAACCATACATCACAGCTCGCTCACTTCACTCTGCATCTGCCAGTCGGCTCGCTGCTCCCTCACTACGAGTGGGACCCAGATACCCCTCAAACAAAACCCGCCTGTTTGTGCTATCCTAGCTCCAAAATGGTGGAATGAGTTCCTCATTGATATCAGGTCAGCAGAAAGTCTAAACACCTTCCGTCGTAGACTGAAAGCCCACCTGTTTCGACAGTACTGTGGCCAATAATAAAAAAAAATTTAAATAAATAATATTCTGCATGTGGCACATAAATTGGTAAAAAAATAATTATTACTTATTTGAAGCTAATGGCTGAGTTTTTATTGTATCGTTTCTGTATGTTGCACTTACATTGCTTTGGCTTATTTGAAGCTATTGCTCTGCACTTAAAAAGATAAAGCTAATGTACTTGCAAGATTATTGCTGTTCGGAGTTGTATCCTCATCATTGTTTGCAGCTATTGTAAGTCGCTTTGGACTAAAGTGTCAGCGAAATTTAATTTTATTTAATGTAATGTTTTGTGTGTGTGTGTGTTTGTGTGTTTGTGTGTGTGAAACTTTTAAGTGCCTCAGGGTTTAGTTTGATAGCAGACTATTGTATTGTATTGTTATTTATGGAAGGGATATCTGTATAAATCACCAGTATAAACTCATGAAAACATCAAATAAAAAGAAGATGAAGTGGTGAGCAGAGAAACTCAGTGAGAGTTGGTGTTTTACAGGCTGGAGATGGTGAGGATTAGGTCAGACAAGAAAGAGAATAGAGACATTGTGACCCCAGCTTCCCTCGTACTCTCTTGTCAGTTAGCACTCTCAGCTTTCTCCTGAAAACAATCAAGTTTCTATGAAGCTGAGGTGGCCTGTCATTTCCCAGAGTGCAACCTGAAATGTGACCCCACTGTGCACACATCCAAAAACCCGTCAACACACACATACGCACAGAAGCAGAGAGACAAAGACAGAGAAACTATCTTGAATGCAAGACTTTTGTTTTATTTATAATATCATATATCACATCCTAAGATGACGGTATACAGTATGTTGATCCTAGCAATCTTATCGCATCACAAGGTCCACTCAACTGTTGTGGAGCATTTTTTCTATCAGGTCCCGTCCCGTTCGTTAGATGTTTTGTGTTTGTGCTTCCTGTTTTATTTTGTTAACTGTATGTTCCCTCTTGTGTCTGTTTCTAGTTTCCTGTCCCCACCTGTCTCCACTCTGTTCATTAGTGTCTCCACCTGTGTCTTGTTATCCCCTCCCACTTCCCGGTGTATATAGTCTGTGTGTTGTTTGTCCTTTGTTGCCAGTTCGTCTTCGTTATTCATGACAAGAGTTCCAGCGTTGATCCCGTTTCCCGTGTTCCCGATTCCCCGGCTTCTTCGACCTTGTTTCCGTGACCTGACTCCGTTTTCGCCTGCTCCTTACCTGTTGTTCTGCTACGCTGAGGACCTATCTGTGCATCGACCTAATTTCTGTGACCAGACTCTGCTTTTGGATTTCCCCTGCATGTTTGTTTGTCTACTTTACTCAGTAAAGTACATTACCATCATCATCGTTCTGTCTC
>CALSCE010002288.1:0-15748 GCA_943593645.1 Bovichtus variegatus
TCAGACAGACAGACAAACAGACAGACACACAAGGATAAACGGGTGAACAGTCAGGCAAAAAAAAATTAGCGTGGGGGAAGATAATCAGAAGAGATGGGTAAAACAATGGTTGTAGTAAAAAATTAATAACTAAATGGAAGGAAAATACTGTAAAAAAAAAAAAGGAAATTGAGACTTTAAACTCCTTTAAAGTTACATCGAGGGAAAGTTGTCCAGATGATCAGATGCACGTATACATTTACCCTTCAATATAACTGCATTTAGCGTTCCTCTGCCGCTCCTTTTAAGGCAGGTAAAGTACATAGAAGATATTTATGGTAATATATATTCATGCTACACTTGATTACTGTTAATGATTTGCTACACTGTGAACAAAGTGTGGTATTTGGAGAGGTTGTTTGACAAAGTACCACTAGAGGGAGACATTTGCTCAACAGTGATTATTGGCACGTTCTCCTTGTGGGACACCAGATCAGCATATCCACTGACACAAACAGAAATGTTTTTGTACATCCAGTGTTGGGGAGCAGTGAACTAGATGTATTCAAAACAGTGGTTGAACTACATTTTGCAGTAGCTTCCTGGTAGTTCACTACAATCACATTTGCATCGTGACTCAAGTAGTTAAATAACTTTTTTTGCCATTTTTTGTGTAGTTTACCACTAAAACTACAAAAAAAATGTTGGGCCTTAGGGAGGGCTAAAAGGAAAGGAAAGATATTTTTATGGTATTTTGCCATTGCTCTTTACTGTAATTGAACCTCTTTGATTCTGCTCTGACCAGTGCTCAAGTCGGTCAAACGGTCTAAAAAGGTGCAAGTTAAATATTTCTTTTGTGGAGTGTATCATTTTATCTTGGTTTATTTCCGACCCGTGATTGAGTGTGCACGTTTTGAAATAAGAGAAAACAAAAACTTTGCTCCAAAACACTTTGAATGACCTACAGTATCTCTGTATTTAGAGCAAAGTCCCACTGACTGATTTATGCCTCCTGTCAGATTTATTTCAACCTAGGACAAAAACTGATTTGAAAATATCACATACTATAAGCTTTTTCCCTTGTCACGCGATTATTTCATCTGATCTGTGCCACATGGGAGGAAAACAGTTTGCTGTTGAAAGTTTGTCATGGCTTTTGTGACTCAGTAGCTACATTAGGTCTAAATTTGGGCCTGGATTTGTACTTTTCTTCCTCGCTCTTGTTCTACTCACACCTTTGTCCACGTGACCTTAGATGGCTGTACAGAGTCTCTGTAACAACTGCTGTGTTTTTATGTGCCTTTGCAGACTTCAGTGGACTGAGAGGTAAGACATTCACTGATTACTCCTATTGTATGATGTCTTCCCATATTTATTTTTTTACAGAGAGCTTCTCAGCAGAAATACGTCAGTCTCTGAGTCTTTGTCATTAGTTGTGTTTGTGATGCGTGTCACGCCTGTTGTAATAGCATCCCCCCTCTGTATGTGCGGAAATGCTCTCAGCAACCTAATTCCACCACTAGAAGAACGACACTGACAGAATCCTGCACTGTTTCTGTTTTTTTTATCCACATTCTCACAGGTCTGGTCTCTTTCTTAGGTTTTGAATCTTAGTCCTTGAGACATGTATTACAAACACACTTTAGTGTTGGCAGTGCAGAAATGTTCAGCCTTCAGTTGTGCTATGGCTACCCACTGGCATGACTCGAGGCCATGGCCAGACTCTGAACAATGAAGGTGTTCTGTGAATGCGTGCTTGTATGGTATGCACCTGGTAGCACAGGGACAGCAAGCTGTCAGTTTTTATCTTTTGGCCTCGGGCTATTTCAGTATCCATAGTTGTACCATGCAATTCTGCTGTAAGTGTGTGGTAATTTCTTTCCTGAAATAGACAGTATCACTGATTAAAAAAAGGTGCATTTATGGTTATAGCTGTCACAATGTGTATTACTATCTGTGTGATTCTTGATTAATAATCGGTTTTGAGAGTTTGGGTTATTTTAACATGTCTACTTTTAGTGGAAAGAAATCATCCAAAATGTACATTTAAATGTTTATTTTCCGAACTTTGTCTAGGCAATAATCCTCCGGGTCTGAAAAGTGAAGCCAATGCGGAAGTGCTTTAAACCTGCATTCTGTCTTGTGGCCGGCAGGGGGCAACTCCACTGGTTGCAAAAAGAAGTCTCATTATATAGAAGTCTATGAGAAAATTACCCGACTTCTCACTTTATTTATTACATCAGTAAACATTTTTCCTAATGACTTTATGGTCTCAATCGCTACTTTCAAGTCTTCTTCAATACATCATGATGTTCATTTATTAAATGATGGTCCCATTTCACCATTTGGCTACCTTGTGATTGACAGGCTGCTACCACAACGTTGTCCAGTTTGCATGTTGTCCTTGTTTTCATCTTAGAAATTCATCACTTTCATGTCTTGTTCAGCATTCGGTTGTAATCCACCCTCTCGTGTCATTTATGGTTCCAAAACACTAAGATGGCAACGGTGAACACGTCAAAACCTTCAAAACCATAGACCACAAACCAATAGGTTACGTCACGTTGATTACGCCCACTTCTTACATACAGTCTATGTTTGCGTCTCAAGATTTTTCCTAAATTCACCTAACGTTTGCATTAGATAATGCTTCATTTGCATATGTCACAGGTCCCAAAGTTGGTACCACAGCAACAACAGAGAATTCTGTAAAATATAAATAGAGTGCAGCAGAAATGAAGACAGAAGCGCATTCAGTTTGTCATCTAGATTGCATCTGAGGAGTGGGCGGAAGTTTCCCCCTGAGACACCCCACATTTAACATGTCTTCACAATGCCTATGAAAAAGTAAAATGACGTGATTGTCACCTACATTAATAGGGTTATTAGGCCTGGGTAATCCATGAAAATTACTGTTTTTTTCCTTCATACCTATATTTTGAAGGTTGGTTATTATTCATAGCCTGGTTTATAGACAATTTAATTCCTAAAAACATGGCGATATAGATTAATTTTTTCTGGCTGTTGACAGTATTTTCTGATTTACGTGATACAAAGAGATATCCAAAATTCCCTCAGTAAAAACTTTTGACTTTAATATTTTAACAAAATGAAACAAGAATTTTTTTCCAAGGTTCAAATTTCTGTTCCGGAAATGTATGCAAATGAGCAATTATTTATTAATTTAAAAAAAAGATAATACATCATTTGCACATTTAAACATAATACAAAATAACATTCTTAGCTTAAGTAATCAACTGGGGACGTTTCACGGTGATATTTATAAGTTAACCTTATTCACCTGTAGTGTCTAAACATAATAATCCTCATCATAACTATAATCATAAAACAATCTTCTCGTGAAGTCTAAAGCATGTTTTAAGAAAAGATGGTACATTTTCTACATGATAGTTTTCATTTTAGTGGTGATTCATCTCAAATGGAAAGTGATGCCAGAGCTCCAGGTTTTCATTTGAAAAAGAAAACATGGCACCATCTGGTGAATCCAAGCTTTCCTCTCTATCTGTTGTTGCAGCTGTATGAGCTCAAAGTTCCATTCAGATCCCTTACAAACATTGCGCTATTGTCTGCAAGATTATTTATGGAAAACATTACCTTCCCATCCCGTGAAATTCTTCTCCCCACAAGCTCAGCTGCAAGTGATATGTTGTTATCATTGATCTGTTGTTCATGATATTATCTTCCCTTCTACAATACAGCGTATCAGTGTCACATATTTCACTTTTATACACACACACACAAAAAAAAAACATTGGTCATCATCCTTACAGACTAATATACAGCCAATAGTATTTTATGAATATGCAATGTTATGAAAAGGGATAATTTAGGAGTCACTCAAAAAGGACTGTAAACAAAACTACGTTCTTCGCACTCATATTTAAATATACAAATATGAATTCAAACTCTTTGCATACTCATTTGTATCAGTCACGAGAAATATCTTTCCTTCTACTCCCATATTCAAAACAAGGAGGATTTCACTGCTCAAACAGAAGTTGGTGGTGCTTTGGTGCTCTGCTTTGTCTGAGAGACAGAGTTTACGTATATGCTCTCTGTGACTCACACTTTCAGTCTACTACTGTTGTGTTCAAATACTGCAGAGTGAGTTGGACTTACTTCTCTAACAGTCAAACAGTGAGCATGTCTCTTGTGTATGCTGTACAAATGTTCCCGTCTCACCATTCCAAGTGCCATTTTCTAAATAAACTATATGTCAACTTAAAGGGACAGTTCACCCTAAAATCAAGATAATCCGCAGACCTTGTTAGCAGTTTTATGTAGGAACTATTTCTTTTCTACCGAACTACACATGCCAATCATATCACGGTCACAGAGGAAGTGCGCGTCTACTCGCGGCTGAGCTGTATGGTTAGCTCGCTGAGTAGATGCGCGCTTCCTTCTGCGCAGTGATACGGTTGGCTGATGTAGTCCGGTAGAAAGAAAATAGTTCCGACATGAGACTGCTCACAATAAGGTCTGTGGATTATCTTGAGTAACCGGGTCATGGTCTCTGGAAAGAGACATTTCTGTTGAGTTTTTCAATTTTATTTTTGGGAGTCTTAAGGGCCACAAGCGAAGTGCTATCTGGTTCCATTATATTGGAGAGAAGGCAGACATCTCTACAGCAGAGATCTCCAACACTCAGCAACTGACACCAAAACTATCAAGATAGTTAAAGGCACCCCAACATTTTTTTTTTTTTTTTTTTTGGGGTGAGCTGTCCCTTTAAGAACATGGCAGAAGTGTATTATACTCATGTAAAAACAATTGTTGCGTCAACAAAACGAATATTAATATTAATGTTCAATAAAAATGTTTTGGAGTTTGGATCTTCTCCTCTGTTTGCACATATAGTTTTCTCCAATTTATTTCAAAAGGAAATTATTTTCTGAACAGCAACAGTGCAGCAGAAGTAAAGCGAACACGCAGCATACAACAGTTTTTTTCCCCCCTTACATTGAGTAGACAAAACACTCACATCTGGGTCATGTGGTCCAGCAGGGAGAGCAACGCTCCCAGTGTAACTCTTTGTTTTTACTTGATTAAGATTAAAGCCACTGGGGCTACTGTCACTGCAGTCACAGTGACGGTCTGATCTAAATGACAGCCACATGTCACTTCCATGTACATACTGAGTAACTGGTGGTGCACTGATTGTTTAAGAAGAAAATACATTTAAGGAGTTGTAAGTGAAAAATTGGCAGTCCAATTCTTTGTGGAAATTATTCAAGTTAAGCTTCGACTGAAATATCTCAGCATCTATTAGATGGATTGCCATGAAAGTTTATTTATTGTTTTTTTTTTTACTGAAAAAATTCATGGTGCCCAGAGGATGAATTTTACTTAAGTTGGTGATCGCCAGAGTTTTAATCTCATGCCATCATCAGGGTTAACATTTAAACGTGTCCAGCACTTTGGTGTTTGGATATCGGCAAAACTAATACACAACAGCATAACAGCAGGAGACAAATCTTAATACATTTTTGTATCCAGCATGCAAAGAGCCGATGGTTTCTTCACTTTAGGTGAACATTTTCCAAGTCGCTGTTGTTCTGCAAACATCAAAGTTGAAAGCAAATTCAACATTTCAAAAGCTGTCCAAAAAGATAAAGAGACGTCTGAAATTCCTTATGGCGCATCCTCACTTAATTACCCCCCCTTGGGTGGAGAAGCACGACAGACTTTTCTTATCCCCATCTTTACGATGTTGTCAAGCTTGGAGACCCAGAAGTGACAAAAATGTTTAATTTCAAAGGGAATGCCTTCATCTTCAGTTCGGGGGTTTTCTCTTTAATGGGTCATCTGAGGAGAGGGTGGAACGTTTCATTTAATGATATCTTCAGTATGTTCAGATAAGTGCCCTCCCTCTCTAGAATTCTTGAACCCATCTGGATTTCTGACCTTCTGGACTTTACTTTGCGGATTTTTATCTTTTCGTTGTTTTGGATGTTAATCTCCTCAATGTTTTTCTATAATCAGCTGAATTTTTGTAAAAGAGTTTATTCGGCTTTACCATTTTGCTACATCTCTACAACATACAACAACACCATAAATACATACCGATGTATGCTTTGTCCTCAGTCGGCACCCATTGAATAACAAAAGCAATGTGTGGAGCACACCACATAAAGAGAAGTTAGTGAACATAACATTGTCCCGGGGGACAAATCCTTTTAGCGTATGAGCATCGCAGAAAGCCTGATGGCCAACACCTGTCTAAACAGATGTAGATGAAATACAATATAATCATCCGCTCCAAGATTAATAGAGTCCTCTGTTAAAAAAAAGCCTTCATCTAACCAGACAGGTCAGTCAAGAGCATGTTCTTGTTTACAGTGACAGGCCTCATGCCCCTGGCTCCGTAACAACCGACTGAGTGAATCACCGTTTTGTCCAAATACTTTAGGCTGAATTGGGTTTGTTCCAAGAAGCGAATGAGCTGCTCTGTCAAACAATGGGTCTTGGTTTTCCATTTTTTCAAATGGTGCTCTTTTCAAGGCTTTTGTGTGTGTGTGTGTGTGTGTGTGTGTGTGTGTGTGTGTGTGTTTGTGCGTGCAGGACAATAGGAGGTTTCATCATATTGATGCTTCCTTTTAAGCTTATTAACTTTTTCAATACACCGTAATTTTCTGCGAATGTTAGAAGATGTTATTAAGATAAGATGAAAACATAAAAAACAAGACAAAAATATCAAGAGTCTAAAAAAGGCTACCGGTATATACACTTTTCACTTACACATGGTGTGTAGCGATGTACTAGAAAATAAAAAAGAATATATAAATAACTTGTTAACTTTGTTAATTTGGTAGTATTTGGAAAAGCTAAAATATATGAACAAATACATAAATGACTAGTAATAGTGAATAAAATGAAATAGTATTGTAAAAAAAATTCTCTACAAATATGCTGGTCAAATTTATCAATTTGCTGTATTTTTATTGTGGCTCTTAAAAGGTGTTAATAAGATAAGATAAAAGATAAAAACAAGATAAAATACAAGTAGCCTAAAATAACATAGATATATACACGTTTAACTAACAGATATGATCCACGATGGATTTCACCCATAATAGTAATACACACAGGGTGTGTAGCATTGAAATTGAAACTAAATAAACTATATCTAAATAACCTGTTCACTTTGTTAATTTGCTGGTATTTGGCATTAAATACATGAATACATACCTAAATGATTAACAATGCTAAATAAAATAAAATATAATAGCTTCACAAGTTCTGCAGTATATCACACTCATAAGGAATAGGACAATTACAGCTTAAATAATGCTTTTAATTCTGCAAATAATAATTCTCATCTCTTTTGATTGTAGTGAGCTCATTTTGGTTTAAATAACAGTATATTAAAAAGGGTTTAACTGGAAGGGTACTGACTAAATCTATTCTGGGCTATGTGCTAATGTAAAGTATTTGGAATTTTTACGTGTAGGTTAGACAGCCCCAACCCAGCTGACTCCACAGTAGGACATATTTGTTTCTCACATACATTCACAAAATAATAATAGAGCCATAGAGATGGCGTCTCTATTCTATATGTCATGGTATATTCAAATCAGTTAATATGATAAATATTGTAATAAAGTCTGGATGCTTCCTCATAAACACCTAATCATAAATAAGGCTAAGGAAGTGTCCTTTAAAAGTATTCATACACATTATCCTGCCAATTATTAC
Organism: Bovichtus variegatus; assembly: GCA_943593645.1. Classification (NCBI taxonomy): domain Eukaryota; kingdom Metazoa; phylum Chordata; class Actinopteri; order Perciformes; family Bovichtidae; genus Bovichtus; species Bovichtus variegatus. The sequence continues at coordinate 7,696 of CALSCE010002288.1, forward strand.
ATGCAGAAATGTAAAAAAGATCTAAACTGCTCTTTCTATGATGAATATTTATAAACAGTTTTACACCTATTTTGGCATTGTTCACACATCAAGAAAATCAGGCAAGACCATTGCAGGCTTTACTTTATTTTGGAAAAATATGGTGTTTGGTTGCTTCATTCTTTTATAATAAATAATATATATATATATATATATATATATAATATATATATATATAATATAATTTTTTTTTAAAAACAAGCGTATTTTGTTGTTTTTCCGAAAAATATTGAACAATATGTGAAATTGAATTCTAATTTGACTAACACAAAGGCTATCAAGTCAAGACACTTCATATCTGTATGTTTTATTAATATGAAATACCCTGGCTTTTTTTTTTTTTTAATGTTGTTCTATTTCTATTTACAGTACCTAAAGTACCTATGCTAAGACTAAGGTGAATACTATCCCCTGTATACTGAATCTGTAGCCAATTATAATCTCTAGTTTATTAATAAAAAGTTAGACGGTTAGAGTATGCATTGGTAATAAATAACATACATACTTAGAACAATGTATCCTGCAACACGACAGTAAAATATCCACTTAATACCAGCAGGTTTAGTGGCCTCTGCTCTGCGGAACTGATTATCGGACGCCATGTCTACACGGACAACAATAACAAACGGCATTCACTGCGCTTCCGTTGCCCATGACACCGGAGCGAAGTTCTGACAGCTGACTCTCCAATCAGTTTATATCCTCTCCGAGTCCCCAAAATAATCACTTTTCAAGTTATTTACTGTCGGACCTGCCTCCTATAACCTCCGGCTGGAGTTGCAGACAGCGCCTTGAGCAGAGGAGGGCGGCTGATTATGGTGTAGCAAGGAGCGCTAGCTCTGAGACAGCAGGTAAAAAAAAAAAACGCTCAGATAACACACAAGCTAACGCTGGCTAGCATAGATACTTCACTAACAACTTACGTGTGTCTGCTCCAAATAAAACAAATGACATTTCGTCATGTACTCAACCACGTGTGCGTATAACAAGCCTGAACTAAGACTGGTTTTAAGCTTGGACATTGTGTCTTAGCTCTAGCTGTGATTAGCTGCAGTGTTAGCGGTTTGTTATTACGGTTGGTTAACGTGCTAAAAAGTACAGTGACGAAGCTCTAACTTAACTTTTTAAAAGCGTTAACATGAGCGTTAATCTCGCTTTCGGTTCCCCAAGGGGTGTTTGTCTTGAGGGACACGCACTTGCTTGTGTTTGAGCATCATACTAAGTTAGCTGGAGTCATTTACTTCTTGTCTACCGTGAGTTACAGGGAGCATTTTCATTAAAGACGAGACTTGTTTTTACAGAAGAAGTGCATTGAACGTTACTCCGAATTCTACCAATTTAGGATCATATGTGGCTCCTGTAAATAAGCATGCTTATACTGTAACAGGGTGTGTACCTAAATGTGGCAGACCCAGTGGACTTTGGTCTGGTTACACAACAAGAAGACAGATTTCTCATCAATTTATTTGCAAGTTATTTGCATGTATGCTCTCTGCTAACTCTGCTGGCCCTGCCCCTGTAGCTCTTTGACTAACATCCAGGTAGTCTGTGTCAGTGAGCAGCACACCAGGGTGCAGTGGCTGACAGCTGAGGGCAGGTGGGCATTGAGTCTGACTCAGTGTCACGCATTTCATGGGCTCTCTGATATCTGACACCTGATACCGTCACCCTCTACTTCTGCTGCACCCAATTGAGCTCCCCCGGTGCGCAGGCTGGACACACAGAGTGCAGAGATGTCACTGATATAGTCCCCTAGAGAGGTTAAAAGACCTCTGTCAGAAAAAATTGCCCAATAGTAAAAGTTTAACTAGTGCAAACACACAATTTTCAAAACAGCAGAAGGGATCAGTAGGACCACCAGGACTTGTATATACATTAAGTGAGTGATGCAAGCGGTGTGTCAAAATGGTTATTTGGTGGTATGGATGCTGGGGCAACCATGCAAGGTGACTGCAGATGTTTTTGAAAGCTTGAAATGTTCTGAAAGTTGCTTTTTAAATAGTTATTTATGGGTGATTTTAGATGTTGACGTACTGCATTCTGTTTGTTTTTAAATGTTTAGTCTCATATTTGTATAGAATTCTGGAATTTGTGTGAAACTCAACATTCCTCTCTAAGTTCAAACTTTTAAATGATTCATTTTTTTTCAGGTAGTTTGACAATTGATGTATAACATATTTTGGTAGATTCTCTTGGCCACGCTGCCTTTTTCTTGATTGAAAACATTAACCCATTTCAGATATTGTTAATATTACAGATGCATGCATGTACAATGGATGCACAAAACAAAAACACTCCCAGACGGCCAACAGCAGAAGCGTGACATTAAAGTATCCTTCTGGCTTTCTATTACTCTGCTCTTACAGCGAGGCTGTTGAATATCATTCGGTGAAGGCACAATGCTGATCAAACTATAAGAGGATTTGTGATGCTTGTCTCTGTAGTCTCCTCTCTGTACAATCCCCTTTTTTTTTTTAGATAATTTAAAGAGAATGCCAAAGATAAGATATTTTTTTTTCTCTTCATCTTTTTATCTAGTTCCCTGTTGCATACCAAACCACTAAAACCACAACAGTTAACGTATAGTATCAGGAATCTTAAGAGCAGATGGTTAGAATTCAACTCCTTTAGCTTACACTGCATACATTTTATTTGCTGTAGAGAATAGGCTTTTGTGTAAAGGAAAGTTCCAGACGCTGTGTTATTAATCACCTCAGTGTCCTGGCTACAGGTAGTCTCATAACAAGACTATAACTCAACACTTGCACTATAAGACAACTTGTGGCCCCACACGTCTTTCCTCAACAGGGACTTTTAATTGCATTTGACTCCTCTAATCGATGTCAAGCACTCCATTATTCCACCGTAATTAAATGGCGTCATAGCTGTTAGTTTATTGCTATAGGAAGTAAAGGAAGGAGTAGACTTAAACCTCATTGTTTCCCTGCGTCTCACTCATTAAACACTTGCTATTTCTGTTCCTTTTGTTGAAAATCTGAAACATGAGGTGGTATTAGTAGCATGACGTGAAAACATTTCAAGATCTATCATTTTTAAGCAGACTGAGCTTTGGTCTTGGATATAATGTACCTTAAAAGTCCCTTCTCTCTCACTGTAATGTTTTTTGTCATCCACCCAGCCTTTGAACTATGTATATCCGCTTAATCCGTGCAGTGTCGTGGGGGGCCGGAGCATATTCAAGCACATTGATTGGTCACCAGTCTATCACAGGGCTGAGGCATCTAGACAGACGACACTTCACATTCAATCCTGCGATAACATTTAGAGTTGCTCTTTGGACTGTGAGAGGAAACTGGAAGGAATTTTTAAATGACTATTGGCACACAGTCCCCCCCCCCTCCTTCTACATTGACTAATTTGTTGTTTATGCTCTGTGTGTTTGTCAGGCTTTTTTAGCAGCAGTGCAGTGCAGTGCAGCGGTGGGCAGACCGAGGCAGATCACAGCAGCGTAGCCATGCTTACGTTGGCCAGTAAGCTGAAGAGAGATGATGGGGGAAAGACGGGCCGTGCCTCCGGAGCCTCCGACTCCACCCACAGGGTCTCCATCAGGGACCGCCTCCTTACCAAAGGTACCGGTGTCATTGTCAACTGTGTCCATCATGTACTTGTTCAGCTCGCATCACAAACAAGCTAAATCCTCTTCGTCCATGGGTGTTTGGGCTTCTCCTTCAGCTTCTTCCTCCCTCTCTTCCTTCCTCTTTTTCTCTCTGTCCATGTTTGTGCCTCTTGCTCCTTGGGTTTTATTCATAGGTATTTCTGGTTGCCTTGAGAAGCAGCTCCCACACACCTGCCTGCTCTCCGCTCCTTTAAATGTTAAACAGTTGTCCTTGTCCTTTTCAGTTTTTGTCATTCCGTTGACATTCATCTCATTCTCATCCCTTTTTCCATCATGTTTTCATCTTTCTGGGTTCTCACCTGTCTTCACATTAGTCTATACATTTACTTAAAGGAATACTTCACCCACAAAATTAGCGCTTGTATATCAATTACTCACCCTGTGTTACCTTGAATTCCTGAAGAAAACTTTGTTTTTCTTGCATGCCTCCACAGTGAACGCGAATAAAAAAAAACGGAGAAAATTCTTGACTAATTGAAGTACATGGAGGCTGCGTTTAACAACAGCAAAACTGTATCGAGACATCCGTTTTCAAACTCTCACACAACTCGTGCCGTATAATCCAGGTCTCATTTAAACCAGTCGTATGCTCACTACTTCCTAAACACATGCATTGTCACTAAAACCTTAATATTTAAAACACTTCAGCGTAAAGAGTCTCACGCTTGAGCAGGTGCACTAGGCCTGTGTTTTTAAATATTAAGGTTTTCATGAAAATCCATGGATTTGGGAAGTAGTACTCATACGACTGGGAAATCTTACAAGCACCTGTCGGTATAATGCCCTCCACTACAACTGCCAAGTGATTTCAATTTCTCTCCCTTACATTGCTTTTGCGTTTTGGAAGTTCTTTTTCTCTTGAGGTACCTAAGTATTACGGTTTGATGCTCACAGGGGAGTTAATGAAAAGGTCAATTAAGTCCGGAGGCAGGAAACTGCTTAATGAGCTGGCTTGGGATCAGCGCTTCATAAAACCCAACCGGAGGATGCCGGTGTTTTTGTAAGTTCTGTTTGACCATCTTATTGAAAAATAAGGAACGCGTGATTGTTCCATTATCTCGGGTCTGTTTCACAAATCAAACGGTACTGATCATTGCTCTTCAGAGAACTTCAGTGGCCGTGTCAAAGCAACGCAGTAGTTCGACCACTGACTGGGAGGACACAGATCAGCAGCTGATCTCACTGTTGGACATACCTTCAGCCAGAAAGGAGGACTTTAACTGCGTGTCAATGGCACACAGCTGGGAACCACTGAAATAAGTTTGAGGATGATTTTAAGGCAGGAATTGTAGAAATATGGATAGGGGACCTGACATCTGGCACGAGAGAAGAGTTCTTGTTCTGATAAAAGCCAGCTGCTGGTCTCATTGGGCAAAACAGTAACTTCCTGCTAGCTCCCAGGGAGCTGTTACAGTAAGTAGCTGACCCTATACTCTGACCTCCATGTGAAGGGGGGGCGGGGGGGGGACACTGCATATCTCAAAGAATATGTTTGTTTGAATGATAATGGGAAATTCTTAGCATGACACAGAAGAACAACAACAGAGAGAGCAAGCATTTTCCCTCTGGCCTTTTTTTTCTTTTTTGTTGTAAAGTGTCGAGTGTTAAACCAGCTGATACAAATACGCAGTGAGAAGTGTCGATGGCCACGTGAAAACAAAACAAAGAACCTGAAAGCTTCTACTCTTTACATTCCTCTCTTTTTTTCTTCTTTTTTTCTGTTGAGTTCTGTTTTTCCTCTGCTACACTGTGTTGTATGCATTCACAACTTGCATATTAGACATTATGCTTTTATGCAGAGCAACTTTCCTGATTGACTTATTTAAAAAAGAACGAGTGGGACATACTGGGACTTTCCGTACGATATATGAACACGACACCCGATCATTTTTACGTTATCATCCACAGCTCCGGTGTGGGAACATGTGTGCGTGTTGTTGTTACCTTTACCCAAGTTATAGCTAATACGTTGTAAACAAAGATCCTATCCATTGATGAACTGGATTGGCCGTATATTGGCAGCTAAGGAAGGAATGACTCTCCATATCCCTGTGCCAAATGTTTATTTTTATGCAATTTTTGCAAACAGAGCCAGAGAGCCTATTATTATTTTTAAATTGTTTTTATTTAATGTTTTGCTTATGTTTTTAGGATATTTTAATTTCTGAACAGTCTTCAGAATCAAAAGTGATTTGCTCTTTGAAAGGTGTACTTGCATTATTATGCTATTAGTTGCATCAAATGGTCTTAAAATGACTATCGTTTGTCGGAGTTACCTCCGGGTCAATATATCCTCCAACAAAATAAGTTATCGTGACCGGCCTGTTTGTGAGTGTTTTATTTTATTTATTTATTTTTTTTTTTACTATTTTCTCTGCTCTTTTATTCACGATCCCTTTTTTCTCTCAACAGAAGTTGCAGAACTTGAAGCCCATCTCCCTAGTAAGTATGCGTTGCACCTCCAGACACACCGATTCACTCCTTCAGGTAGTTGAGTCAGACGCATTCTCTCTGAGGTCATTACACTTTGCATTCTGCTCCATTATAAGTGTTTGTTCAGCCCCACATCTTCCTCTAGTCAATACGTCTACATACAAGTGTGACAGCTGAATAATCGACTTAATAGACCATCAATTCCTTATAGTGTCCTCCTGGTTCTTACATTGTCTCAAATAGGGAAAATAACTAAGCTATCTTTTTCCTTTCACTACAAGATGGTGTAATGCTCCTTAACGAGGATAACGCGTGCTAGATGTTTTGTTCCAGACTTGCCAAATATTTGTCAATATATTATTATGTGTGTTTGGGGATATTAGAATAATTCTACAAATGAGAGGAGAAAGGGAAACAAAACCAAGCCCACAAAGAACAGCCATGAAACTCTTCAGCGAGAATCTGATTATTTTTTCACAGTATATTTGGTAAATTTTTCAGATTCACGGTAAATTCTCTTCTTGATTAAAGGCAAAAGTTGTTTTTTTTATTCGGATGCCCAATCAGTGTTGATGCTAAATGTCAATTGAAGCAATAAATCCCTCAGTGCGTGCTGTATTGATCGGTAAAGTTAAGTTCTCCTGCTGGCGGTGCCGTGCCGTCAGTGCCTACGTGTACCAGGATGCATTGCGCACAAGCTTCTGTACAACGACGCCTCTATTCGCCCCCCTGTCACTCTGCTCAGCAGCCGGGAAACAAGACATGGGGATTGATTGCTGCTTCGATCGCCACCTAACTGGTTTGCGATACAAGTTACAAGAACATGGGAGTTCTGTTTTTGAGCCTGTAGTTCTTTCTTTGCCTCCAACTGCATCACTGTCACGTCAAATGATCCGGCAGGATGCAGGAAGAACAACAGATTTTGCAGCAGGAGAACTCAGCTTACTCTGTCAATATAACACGCGCTGAGGAATTTATGCTTTAATTGACTACATTTAGCATCAACCTGGATTGGACATCTACAGAAAAGGTAGCACATTTCTCTTTTGAATAGTATTAAATAGCACATCAGAAGTATTCGTTAAATGTTAGTCACTCTGAATTATTGACTGATTGATTGATTTTTTTTTATAGAAATATCTATTTTTCTGCATTAAACTGGAAATGAGCAATGCTCCCAAGTGGAAACCGCACATGCACTTTAAACCTTGGATGAGCTCCATGCTTGTTATACTTATTTGTTCAAAAAGACTGTCTCCCCCCCACAAACTACTATTTAGCTCTGACTTTTAATGACAATTTACATGACAGTATATCAGATCTTCATAACTCAGTTGTCTGGTTATTATTATGCACGAGTGCCAAAATGATAATGATTAACTTGGCTGAACTGAGTTCGCCCTCGCAGCTGAGGACCATGAAAGCCAGAGAAGTAAACAGTTTATGTAGCACACAGTGTTGATAAGAAAGAAAGCTGGCCGGCTTGCTGGACAATATGTCGTGTCATAATCTTGTGGATAAAACGCATGATAATTCAGCTGTGTGAAAAAAAAAAAAAAAAAAAAGGTTTACGAGCCCAAAGATAATGGTCGGTATTTAGTTGCTGAAGTTCTTTTAATTGTGCTTGTGTGTGTTTTTCTTTTAATGCCATCAACCTGCCAGGGACTGCACGTGAACATTGGCCCTAATTAACCCTAATTAATGTGCATTGTCCCTTCTTTAATAAATAAACATAAACTAGGGGGATGGACCATGCAGGAATCAACTCAATAGCCTTTATTACACAGCTTTGTTGAATACTCGATTTGAAATGGTCAATTACGCCATTCTATGTTTTGTTATTTCTGTATAGCAGAGCGCTGCTAGGAATAACAGACCATTGCTAAGGACGCAGTTCAGATCATAGTTTTCGGAGGAGGTTATAAAATCATTTTTAAATCAATT
>CALSCE010002371.1:0-10096 GCA_943593645.1 Bovichtus variegatus
TGCCCCCGCGACCCGACCCCGGATAAGCGGTTGAAAATGGATGGAATAATGAGGTGTTAATTAAGGGTAAAACTTCTTTAAGCAACTTAGTTGGAATCCGGTCTAAGAGAGATGTTGATGGCTTGAACTAAAGTTAGTTGGTTAAGGTCGATCGGAGAAAAGCAGTCTAGATATATTTCAGGTGTTACAGCTGTTTTTAAGGTTCCGTTGGTTGAATATCAATCGGTACTAGTTGATGGCAGGAGGTCATTGATTTGGTCTCTAATAATTATAATTTTATGGTTAAAGAAGCTCATGAAGTCGTCACTACTGAGCGATATAGGAATTGAAGGCTCAGTAGAGCTGTGTCTCTGCCAGCCTGGATACAGAGCTGAAAAGAAACCTGAGGTTGTTGTTATTTTCTTCTATTATGAAGAGTAATAAGCTGCTATGGCCTTACGGAGAGCCTTCTTATATGTTTTAAGATTATCAAGCCAGACTAAACCAGATTCTTCCAGTTTGGTAGAACGCCATTTCCTTTCAAGTTTTCTTGACTTTAGTTTTAGTTTGCAGGTTTGGGGTTTAAGCCACGGAGCTTTCTCTGTTTAATTATCTTCTTTTTTAATGAGCGGCAGAGTCGAGTGTCAGTCGCAGTGAGACTGCAGCTCTATCAACAAGATGATTCATTTGGGACTAAAGTTATCACAGGAGTCCTCCATTACATTGATATTGAGACATGGCAGTGAACCAAGTGTCGATGGAATCATCTATCAGATAGACATCCAGCGGAGGATATTTTGCTTAATGGCTTGAAGTCCAGTAGCAGGACTTCAAAAGTTATTAAAAAATGGTCTGATAAAAGGGGATTTTGTGGACAGATTAATAAATGTTCAATTTCAACACCATATGCCAGAACAAGGTCCAGAGTTTAAACAGTGAGTTGGTTCATGTACATTCTGACCCAATGGAATAATGAGATAAACGCAATATTAAGGCTGTTATTATCGACGTCCACATGAATATTAAAGTCACCTACAATAATTACTTTATCTGTTTTAAGGACTAAACTTGATAATAATTCTGAGAATTCAGATAGAAAATCAGAATACGGAGCAGGAAGGCGCTACACCATAACAAATAAGATTGGCTTTATTGTTTTACATGTTGGGTTTGAAAGTGTGAGAACAAGGCTTTCAAAAGAGCTATAATTTAGTTTAGGTTTAGGATTGATTAATAGGCTTGAGTAGAGTATGGCTGCAACTCCACCACCTCGGCCTCGAGGAACGTGAGTATTAATATGACGAGGCGGAGTGGATTCATTTAACTGACATATTCTTCATGTCTCAGCCAGGTTTCAGTGAGACAAAATAAATCAATCTGATTATCTGATATTAAATCATTTACTAATCCAGCTTTAGATGACAAAGACCTGATGTTTAAGAGTTCACATATTATTTTTCTATTTAGTTGCACTTTTGCAGTGGTGGTGTTAATATTTATTAGGTTTTTATGTACAACTCCTCTTCTGTTTACTATTGATTTTATTGATTTCAGTGGTCGTGGGGCAGACACAGTCACTATGGGGATTTGAGTGGGTGACTGCCCGGATGGAAGCACAGAGAAGTGTGTAAGAATGCAACGCTGACTCCTGGCCTCAACTCTGGATTGTCATGGATTAGGTCCACTAATAAATGTACTAATATTACTAGATATGAGATCTGCTCCTTCCAAAGTAGGATGAATGCCGTCACCCCTAATCAGACCAGGAGTTCCCCAGAAATTGTCTACGAAGCCCACATCATTATCTGGACACACGGTGACAGCCAGCGACGGAATGATGACATGCGGCTAAACATGTCGTCACTCGTTAGATTTGGCAGCGTACCAGAGAAAACTACGGAGTCCGACCGTCTTTGCAAATCTACACACCGACTCCACGTTAATTTTAGTGCACTCCGATTGACGCAATCGGGTGTCATTACCGCCAACGTGGATAACAATCTTACTGTATTTACGTTTAGCCTTAGTCAGCAGTTTTAAATGTGCTTCTATGTCGCCCGCTCTGGCCCCCGGGATGCACGTGACTATTGTTGCTGGTGTCTCAATGTTCAGTTTTATTGTCCCTGACACAAAGAAACACCTTTTTTTAAGGGAAGAACTTTTTTCTTGGATCTGTATTGTGTGGTAAGCCCATCACTGATTACATGCAGCATTGTGGCTGTTGGGTTCAGCTCTTTGAGTTAACGCTGTGTTGAGATGAGCCCAGAGAGCTGATGGGTCATGGAGCATTGAGGAGCTAATAGAACAGACTGACACCACCCCATTTTTGGTGTTAGCCACACCTGTATGGAGAGTGGCTTGTTGGTGGGAATCACCAAAATCCACGGCTTCTATCTCGTTCCCATATTTACTAATATAATTCTCTGCAAAATCAATTTACAAGACAACAGCATCCTCTCCTAAATTCAGCTTCAGGGATCTGAGAGCTGAATACTGATGTCTGGTGTTGTAGATGTGTTTTCCCATCTTTTTCTTAAGTACGTCTGAAAAATCCTTCAGCAGTGTCTGTAGATTCCCATGGACTTTTTCCTTTGCTGTGAAGTGAACTTTAAACTTTTCTTCTGTTCCATCCTTTTTCTTCTCCCTCTCCTCAACCTACTTCTCCATTCAAACCACCAGGTTTGCAGTTCATTGTCATTACAGTCAGGGCACCTGTACATGCACTCTTTTTTTGCATTTGTGCATGCCAAAGACTCAGTAAGGTCATCAAGTTTGGCACATTTAATCACTTTGTGATAAAACAGCCTGTCTGCCATAAACTGGAGATTTGCATGTATTTTACAGAGGCATGTGTCTCTGTCAACGATTGTTGGTTTTACAATCCAGAATGGTCGCTTTTTGCAAAACTCGCTGTATGAGACTGTTGCTTCAGGATTCTCCATCCGAAACTTCTTGTGCAGTGTTCCCGTTGTTTCAACCAGAAAGCACTTTTGCATTATTTTCTTATTCTTTGTAATTGTCTCCTTCTTTCCTGTTGTTATCCTACTGTTGTCATCACGCTCAAGAAATGTTGTTATTTTTTCCTCCACCTTTTTGCTGATTTTGTTGCATTGCATTTTACGGATATATTGAAGTTTGGTGGCCCTCGTCACATTTTCCCTCATCAGCTTAGGTGAGAACCCAAACTCCTTTTTAGCAAAGCTGACCAGGCGGTATTTTTTCAAAAGCCTACCAGCCACAACTTTGGCGATCACTTGCCGATCCTTAGCAGTGTGCGTATTTTGATATTTCTTTTTTATTTGGGAACAAATCTTCTTCAATCTTTTGTTCCTTGTCTCATCTGTTGTTTGGCTTTGAGCTTCGGTGAATCGACCATCACCATTTCCTTCTTAAGTCGGTGACATCTTTTCTTGTACTTCTCAACCTTCTTTAAGGCATCTTCCAGCTTTGCATTTGTTGCATGAAGATCTCTGTAGACCTTAGACCTTGTATTCGCAATCTTTTTTCTTCCTCTTCTTTTCTGTGTGTGGTTTTCAGGTGCCGGCAAGTAAAATGTTTCAGGTGGCTCAGAGGAGCTGGAGTTGCCAAGTAAGACATGTTCTGGGTCAACAAGAATGTCTTCTGGTGACTGTGGTGGGGTTGTTCCAGCCATAAATCTCTCTACTACAGCTACTCTTTTCAACTTCCTGCATCTGTTTTGTTGAGATGTTCGCCATTGTCTTCTAGTTTTCCTTTGCTCTCTCTTGGACAATTCTGACACAGATTTAACAGCACCTTGTTCCTTTTTTTTCAGGTATCTTTGTCTGTCTTTCCTGAGGGACTCCGGGTATTTAACCTAGTCTGAATTAATCCTTTCTCTAAGCTTTTGATCTCTCTGATGTGGTCTAACGTACCATCTTAAAGAAGGGGTCATTTTTGTTTTTATCTAATAGTTGGCCAACACTAGCATTGGCATTTTTTTTTACTTTGTTGCCATACAGTATGAAACAATTAAGTGTTTTGTTTAATTGTTTAATTTAATATACATTATTTTCACTGATATAAGCCATAACACTCAAATTGTCATTTCCGTTACAAAATGTCTTTTCCATCACAATAATAAAAGTGATGGAAATGACTGTTGTGGAAATTACCTTTTGTCACATTTTAAAAAAAAAATCTCATGATATGTTAGCATGCTTTAGAGGTAGCATTAAATAAACACAAAATAGACAATACCGAATGTTGTTTGTCTTATTATTTCTACATTTAAAGGATATATGAGCTATTTGGAAATGACAGACAATAAACATATTTTTGATTTACCAAACTTTAACCTTGATTTTATCTTATATCAGTGCCCTTCATGGAGCTATCCTCTCACATGACTATGGCTGTGATCACCAAGTTAAAAAACATTTTTAAAAACTAAAAAAAATTCACATTTTGCATGGTGTGGTTGAAATGATGGGGACCCCAAGGGACAGGTGTTCTTTTTATGAAAAAAGACATGAAATACTAATATATCTTACAACACATGATACATTTCAATAAAATGGCCATTTATGTGTCATTTGTACATAAAATTAATATTAGGTCTATATTGAATTCAAAACTTAGCAGGTTTGAATATCCAAAATCAGGCCCAGGGACAAGGGATATACAGCAAGAACAACACATAAAAGGCTACTTTTTATGTAATAAACATAATGACTGGTCTATGATACATTTTTTTCTATTTTCCTTTTGGTGTTAAGTAAGTGCCACAAAAAAAAAAAAAAAAAAGAAAAAAAAGAAATGTGTTTTAGTTTTTCTTTTTTCTGCCAGGGACACAAAAATGACGATAGTTGAAGAATCACCCATAAACGTTTATACTGCAGCCTTCCAAACCATTTCTCTCTGTGACAGTGAAAGTGACATAAAGGAGAATGTGTCTGAGACTGGGCATCATGTTGTGGAGGATCCTGATAACAGGCGGGTTAAAGCAAAGGTCCGACTACCCTCTTTCTCAAGCCTTGCCCAGGGGACTAACAACCAGATCACTTATCCAGGTAAATATTGTGGTATCGGCTGGAATTTGCTACAAATAATTGTGGTTCCCAAAAGAAGTATCCTTATGACTTTGATGAGCCTCTGACTTTTTATCTTCTGGTCAAAATCCCAATTTCTCCAATACTGCAAATCTAATGTCATTTGTATCAGCTTCAGCTGTATATTGTGTTAGTGCTAATTAGCAAATGTTAGCATCCTAACTTGCTAAAGATGATGTTGAGTGTGATTATTTTCATCTAGTTTGTTTTTACTTATGTTCACTGAAGAACCAGTATTAATGAGTTTTGTTTATACCTAAAACTGTGAATGAAAAAGTAAAGTCTATGTATCGGCCAAATTAGATTTCTTCAGATTTGACGATCCCTGAGACATACACATGCTAATTAATTATACGTATATCATTTTTGAGTGTGGTGTTGATAGAAAACATTGTCCCACAATGCAATGTGGGAATGGAGGACATGTTTATCAGGTCCCGTCCCGTTCGTTAGATGTTTTGTGTTGTGTTTGTACTTCCTGTTTTATTTTGTTAACTGCATGTTCCCTCGTGTCTGTTGTTTCTACTTCCGGTCCCCAGCTGTCTCCACTCTGTTCGTTAGTGCCTCCACCTGTGTCTCGTTATCCCCTCCCACTTCCTGGTGTATATAGTCTGTGTGTTGTTTGTCCCTGGTTGCCAGTTCGTCCTCGTTCATTCATGTCGAGAGGGCCAGTGTTGTTCCTCGAGTTCCTCGAGTTTCTGATTCCCTGATTTCCCCGGTTTCCTCGATCCTGTTTCCGTGACCTGACTCCGTCTTCGCCTGATCCCTACCTGTTTTGCCGCTACGCTGAGGACCTACCTGTGCATCGACCTTGTTTCTGTGACCCGACTCTGCCCTTGGACTTTTCCTGCATGTTCTGTATGTCCTGCTGTGTATCTACTTTACCACCAAGACCCAGTAAAGTATATTATCATCATCGTTCTGTCTCTGAGTCGTGCTATTGAGTCCCTCTCTCCGTATGTACTGGTCGTACCGTTACAATGTTCACTGCTGGGAAAAAATGAAAACAACAAAGTGTGGGTGAGCCAGTTTCAAGTACATCTCAGGAAAAAAAAAAAAAAAAAGGCAAATGTTTGGATTTCTCTGTTAAGTCTCTCAATTGGAAACTGTCTGTTTTTAGTGGCAGTTTTTGACCATTGACACATCTTGTGACTGCTCCTTTTTGAAAACGCAAAACAGTGAAGTACCGTAATTTCCGGACTACAAGCCGCTACTTTTTTCCCACACTTTGAACCTCGCGGTTTATACAATGACGCGGCTAATATATGGATTTTTCCCGCTTTCACAAGCTTCATGTCGCCAAAAAACTGAGCACCGTCACATAATGTGACGTAAATCGAGCGCGCTCAAACTTCCCGTTCATTACGGTAATTAACTTTTTTACGAAATTTCTCGGTGTTTCATTTCAGTGTACCAAATGAACCTCTAAAAACATTATGCCAACCTTCAATTGCATTATTAGTTCTTGGAATGTCTTCAGTAGCGGACATTATGAACAGCGGACATTATGAATGGTCACGATTCTGATTACAGTAGTCATGTTGTCACCCTCATCATGGCAAAGACACGGAGAAAGGCATATGATGCAGCTTTCAAGTTGAAGGTGTTTAAAAGCCTATTTATTTTTGTTCCAAGCCGTGTTTCGTTAAAGCCTGTGTAAAGTTCATTTGTTTCAATGTACCGGTAGGCACCTGCGGCTTATAGACATGTGCGGCTTATTTATGTACAAAATACATATTTTTTAAAAATTCAGTGGGTGCGGCTTACATTCAGATGCGCTGAATAGTCCGGAAATGACGGTACATTGATTACTTGTATAATACCTGTCAAAGATGTGTCATGTGTAAACTTCATAGTTTCATAGAGAGGAAGTGGAACACAGCTATAGATTTATTTTTTGTGGAAGCAGAAAGAACAAAAGGAAAGACAAATAAAAACGCGTGTGCACGCGCGTGCCTGCCTGCATGCGTGTGGTACTTTTAAAGTCCAGTGACTATGCTCAAGGGCACTAATACAGGAAGTCTGGTGACATTCATATAGTGTGGTGGATGGGTATTTAAGTGTTTGGCCTCTGTACCAGCATCCAGACTTCTCTTGTCTTATTCCGAGTCATTGTTTACACTTTTATTACTTAACCATGTCAACCCTCTTTCTGCAAATCAGCCTTATATAACACTGACTTATGTCTATGATACCACACTTTAGGGTTTTAGCCAAGCTAGCGATGTGGCTCTATGGTTAGCAATGAGAGTCCACGCATGCACACACATGCATCATTATGGCTAAATGTGTTCCTGGAGACCCCTACTGAAGCAGGAATTGGCACCGAGAGGGTTTTGAGTACTTTTCCAGGTGTTTATGTCTGTCACTCTGTCTGTGGACAGATTTTGTCTCTGCGATAGCACAGGTTTAAGGTGTGTATTTAAGCTCAAAATCAAGGCTCAAGGAGTTCAAAGATGGGTGTGGTCCAAGCACAGGTGCCAGAAGTAGGGGGGTAGGAAGTACGCCCCTGGCCCGATTTGGCATCACTGCTGGTGTGATTCCATCGCAAGACGGTCTGTAGTTTGTCCAATGCTTTGATTTATACCAAACTAATGACATTCCAGTCTATCAGTCTAGGCTGTGCTGTACTTGGATGGTAAGCACCATGGTAAAACTCTGAATGTTACACTCGGCATAGTCATTTTTATCTATCTTTTTTTCCTCAAGAAATGCCATGAGTGAAAAATGTTTTTTGGCCTGACTGCTCCAAGCCCAAGTTTTACTTCCATAAACTAACTATCTGAAGTATAGTATCATAGTATTATATGCATATCACATGAAAGTCGACTGAAAATAATTTCCTGCATCTAAAAACAAATCTTTGGCTTTAGGTCTGAATGTTGTTCACTAAAAGTACTGTTATGCAGTCACTCTTGCTTCAAAGGGCCCAGTGAGCTCCAAGCATGCAGTCTGATGCCAAATCGTTTGGAAACGAACAGCAGAATTGATCATTTATTATGTACAAGAAATAAAAATGCTCCACATAACTTCTGTTACTTTTAGCACTAATTCACAGAAGTCTACTGTTAAGCTTGATTAAGGTTGGCACTGGCCTGAGAGAAGCATGGCCTTTGTCAACTTTTCCTGTTTGTGACATTTGTGGATAGGATATCAAGGTACCGCAGAGGGCTGGACAGTGTGCCGTTTGATAACAGGGTGGCATGTCTGTTGTTTATAGAAGATGGCTTTATCGACCCACGAGCAGTATCGAATGGAGGAGGGTCTGCACCTCCCCAGAGTCAGTTGTAAAAGATCAGTTCTCTAGTAAGAATACCACCTGGCTGCTTACAAGCAGATATAAAACTGAACACTCTACACCTTTGACCTTGAGCTGGAGGGACTACATTTCTCTGTGTGCTTGGGAAGACTATTTGGAGGACATTGATGGCAATAATCACCTTTATCACTCAACCGTAGCCCTATACGCAGAAAAGAAATGGATAATGAATGCAAGGATGAATGAATACAATTGTTTGGTCCGATTTTGGGACAGGCTAGATTGATTTAGTTTACATGTTTGAATTCCAGATATTACTCTTCCAGAAAGCCTCATGTGCTTTGACTGTCTGTCTGCCTATCTAACATGTTCTCCCAGGGGACCAGGCCACGTAGAGCGAGTACTTGTGTGTCTTTTTGTGTCTGCAGGCTACATGTTAATAACAAACACTAACGAAGAGAAATGATCCTTTTAGCTTCAAGTGCGCTGTATGGGCTACACAAAGACACACACACTTGTAGACATGTAGCCCATCAGTGTGTGAATGGCTTCTCTGACATTATGGGTCTTTCTCTGTCATAAGGGTCTTGGACACTAATCACTGCAGCGGTGCTGCCACACAGCACAATAGGTTGCAGTGTGTGTATGGGTGTGTGCGATGGTGGTCTGGCGATTCTTTCATGGCTTAATGAGGTAAGCAACAACATGCCTGAGGCCATGCTGGAGACAGGACACACACATAGTCACAGAAGCTGGACTAAAGATAGTCTCTATTTGAGTTGTCAAGCTTCAGTGGAGTGAATCATAGGGTCAAACAGAGTTAGCCTCATTGGCTAAGGCTGGGAAGACACTGTTTACCAGTGAAATTCCTTATTTACTTCTTTCCACTTTATCGCCTTATGACACAGTTATAACACCTTATGACTGCTCCATATCATGTTGTATTACAAAGCAGAGTTCATGCCTTCAGCACACCATTGAAACACATCAGGCTACAGTTTAGCAGTTTTGAGTAGAAAAGAACAAAAGTGGGAATAATTTTTTTAATTAATATGTAGCTCAGATCTGCTTTTTTAAATCACTATGTGAACAGAAAACAAATCACAATGAATATTACACTTTCTATTCTGATTTCGCCCGCTTCCATACAGTACTTGCTCCTAAATCGATACATATCCAAACCTTTATCTTATCTGTGACAATGCAACCTCAGCTCCAACATATTGCATTTTATGTGACTTCCTGCGCAATATGTCATGATTTCATGGAGGTTTTCGGCTCTGTTCACATCAGTAACCAGCACCTTCTCTATGTTTTAATGAATTTACAGCCACAATTTTCTGCATGAACTGGTACAATGTATTGTCTTTATTATTGTCATGTTGTACATGCATGTTGATATTAATTTTATTTATCTAGATCATTTAATGTTATTTAGTTTTACTTATTGATAAAATATAAAAAGCATGCCCAGTTCATAACACTACTATAGCCTCACGTCTTCTGCAATGACCAATATCTTATGGCAGTTATTGTTGACTAATATTAGTACACTTTAGGTAAATAATACTGGACAGTTCCCTGACTTTAGGACTCTACATTGTGCTGTTGGTACACTGTGTTAGCGTTCACCATTTTCACCTAAGTGTGTGTCCACAGTGGCTGCTGTGAAGCAAAAGTTACAAAAGTTGACTGTAAATAACAACTGACCTGTAACAATAACATTTAAAAGAAAAAATCATTATTACCGTAATTTCCGGACTATAAGCCGCTACTTTTTTCCCACACT
>CALSCE010002373.1:0-13328 GCA_943593645.1 Bovichtus variegatus
ATCTATCTATCTATCTATCTATCTATCTATCTATCTATCTATCTATCTCTATATCTCTATATCTCTATATCTCTCTATATCTCTCTCTATATCTCTCTATATCTCTATCTCTATCTCTATCTCTCTATCTATATATATCTCTATCTATATCTATCTCTAGATATATCTATATATATCTATAGATATCTATATCTATAGATATATCTATCTATAGATAGAGATAGAGATAGAGAGAGAGATATAGAGAGAGAGATATAGAGAGATAGAGAGATAGATAGATATAGATAGAGAGATAGATAGATATAGATAGAGATAGATAGATATAGATATAGATATAGATATAGATATAGATATAGATAGAGAGATAGATAGATATAGATATAGATAGAGAGATAGATAGATATAGATATAGATAGAGAGATAGATAGATATAGATATAGATAGAGATAGATAGATAGATAGATAGATAGATAGATAGATAGATAGATAGATAGATATAGATAGAGAGATAGATATAGATAGAGAGATAGATATAGATAGAGAGATAGATATAGATAGAGATGGATAGAGAGATATATAGATATAGATATATATATATATATATATATATGTATGTATAGATAGATATATATAACCAGCCTCGTCCTTTCCGTGTTCTTCTCCCCTGATGACCTGTTTGTGTGCAGACTCCCTTCACCCTCACCCTCAGGATCTGGGACATCTACATCTTGGAGGGAGAACGAGTGCTGCCCACCATGTCTTACACTATCCTCAAACTGCACAAGAGTAAGACGGGTTCCTCTACACAACGGTGACCAGCAGGCGTCCGCCTCTCAGACGCTGACCGTGTGTTACGTGTGTGTGATTCACAGGGTACATGATGAAGCTGTCCATGGAGGAGCTGGTGGAGTTCCTGCAGGTGTCTTTGTCCAAAAATTTCCACTTTGAGGACGACTTTGTGGTGGAGCAGCTACAGGCGTCCATGACGGAGCTCAGGAAGGCCAAGCTGGAGCTGCCTGCACCAGGTACTGCTGCAGCGCGAGGCGCACAGACGGAGCATAACAGCTATAACACGAAAAGGGACATTTCTGTTAGTTCTGCTGCAGCCACATCACCACAGAGGCAACTTTAAACCTTCAAACTGCTCTGTTCTTACCCGTCTTTTACTACAAATCTGACCTAAAGTATTTTGCAATTTGTTTTACTTTATTTAGAAGTGACTAATGTTATTCTGATCGTATAAAAGAAGCTCTTTATACAATATACATTGGGTTTTCATCCCTAATACTTCTGATGAAAAACACTTTCTGTAGTTAATTATCAAGCAAAACGTAAACTTCACTGATTTTTCTGTATTATATGATTGTAAATTCAATCTTTTTGTTGTTTTGACTGGAAAAAAAAAAACTATTAAAAGTCATCACCTTGGGCTTTATGGAATTGTGATGTGATAAATTTCCATCCTAGTGTCTCAAAGTCCAAGGTGACGACTTTAAAGGTCTTGCTTTGTCAGTCCAAAACTGAAAAGACACTTTAATATGATATTAAACAGAGAAAAGCAGGAAACCTCCATATTTGAGAGGCTGAAAACAGCATTTTATGCAGGAAAAAATCCATCCAACACTGATGTGGTCCCTAAAAAAAGACAGTCAAACGCCCCTTTTTTGGTGTTATGGCTTTTACACGGCACTGCTGGTGATTCCTGCTGTCCTGTAGCTGTATTTAGACATAATAGTGTTTGTCTAATCTTGCTCTGTCTCCTTAATAATCTGCCTTCTCTCCCTCTTCTTTCTAACGATGTTAGCCAACAACAACAAAAGTGTGGCCGTGAGTGGGGGCCACATTCCCTCCTACGACAGTAACCGGTGGGCTATCCTGACTGGTCTTCCCCTCTCCATGTCTCTGTCCATCTGTCCCTCAGTCAGTCAGTCCGTCCTGTCTGTCGCCTGTCTGTCCAACAAGCACTCGGGTTTTTCCTTCACAAACTAGTCTTCCAGCTATTTTTTTTTATCCCCCATTTTTTTTAACTAAGTTCAGATGCATTGCTTCAGTCCTGCAGTGGCTGGTTCTTCTCTTGTCTTTGTATCTTCAGTTTTTAAATTCTTTTTTTTTTTTACTCTAATGTTGTGGTTGTAGAGCTCTGTCCATAAAGGTCTTTCAGGTGACATATGCGCCCTCTGGTGGCTAACTACAGGCACTGCATGGTTTAATCAACAGCTGATTTGCACATCGACTATTTAAACTTGAAGCTTATTATTATTATTATTATTATAAAGAAAGAAGGTAACTCTTAGTGCAGGTCGTACCTGTAAAGACAGGCACTTGTAACTTATAACACCTCCCTCAACAGTCTTTTTCAGGTGCCTGTGTTGTCTTCCTGTATTTAGTCATTAGTCAGTCCTTGTATAAACAGCAGCAGACGGGTTTTCACTTTAATACTGTAGCTGAAGGAGGAACTCTCCTTTCTTCCAGAGCCCACACAACTATAACAGTAGCTGTCTGTTCGTTTCTCAGCCCGCTGACAACATAATGAGCCACTTTTCCAACACTGGAGGCTTTTGTTTAAATTCTGTTTTAACAACCATCTGCTACCACATTTGCTGGGGGTATATATTTTTTGTTTTTTTTAAAATCTGCTGCGGTTTTTGAACTGAGTTTGAGTTGAGAGATGGTCTCCTCCTTTTTCTAACCGCATTGTAATTTACTGGATGAATCTTTGATCTAGAGTCTGGATTCAGTTCAGCACATCTCTTATATTCAGATTGTAGAGATTTGAAAGAATGTTTTTGTTTAAAAACCTGTGTTTATAACAAAAACATTCATTCAAATCTGCCCAAATATCTCCGTATTATCTGAGTATTACTTAAAGTTTATCTAGTTTAATAAACAGTGAAATACTTTTCCCATATTACGAGTTTAAATTAAGGTTTTGATTGTTATTTAAAACATTTTTAATTATATTTATGAAAAAGATGCTATATGCTGCATATATTCAGGTTGTAGCTACAGGTTTTAAACATTAATTCTGACTAAAAAGTGATTTGATTTGGTCGACTCGTGAATTGTGTTAACATTTTAAGATTCAGAGGAAGAGTAAATCAGACTTACTTACGTGTTTGTGGACAGCATAGTCTCCAGCGAAGAGGGATTCCTGAAAGAAGACACAGAACTGTTTTAACTTTTTAAGAAAGAACACTGCAGTTTACGTCAAATCTACGTGAAGATTTTTGCTTTTTTTCACATAATCTGATCCAATTCTGATGAGGGAAAACTGGAGGATGTAGCTCAGGTTAGTTTAACCCACATGCAAAGAGAAAGAGGTCAAAGTCAGTGGATAAACTCGTCATGGAAAGACCCTTTTTAGTTTGTGAATTTCACTCCCACAGCACCTCATCTCTCAGCTGCTGCCTCCGGTGACTTTCCCTTACAGTCCCCAACAACACCCAGCGTAACCATCACTGTGTCTGCACACTGTGTACATGTTCCTCTTAACTGTACTTTTTATTTCTTGTTTTTTACGTAAAGCATTACTATCAATGTCATTACTTGTAACGTGTACTGGTTGTAGAATAACTTCGGTGCAGGCTGAGTAGTCTAAGTGAAGAAATATTTCTGTGGCTTTAATGCTTATTAGTCTCAGTAACACGGTTCATTAATCAAGAACTATTTCTGTATGACCTTTCAAGTCTGGGGCTACTACTGCAGCTAAGTACAGTTTAATGAAATGGAGTGAAACTCATAATTTAAGAGACCACTCAATCGAATGTCATTTCCTAATTGAGCCCCTCCAGCAAGCTGGGAATTAATATCCAACACTATTTCTGATGTGTTTTTTTTTTTCTGTCCTTTGCTCTGCCTGTGGAAATGTGATTTGTGTTGTCATGGATGTAATTCTCCTTTATTTTGACCTCTCTATGGCAGTGGTGTTGCATGAACCCATGTCCCTGTTGTGACTCTTCATCTGATGTGAATCAGCGCCACACACTGTGTCAAACCATCATCGTTCACGTTCCTTTTCTGACGGTGCGCTGATGTCTTTCCACTGTTTTTCATCTTGCAGGTAAAGAAGATGAGTTTCCCAAGAAGCCTCTAGGGCAGCTTCCTCCCGAGGTGGCGGCAGCGGCGGTGATCCACGTGGCCAATGGTCAAAGCCACGCCGAGCCGGCCGAGCCCCCCCGGGACCCGAGTCCTGTACCGGACCGCAAGCAGGACGGTCGGCCCCCGAGCCGATTACGCCGAGACTCGCTGGAGAAATCGGTTCGCCGCCACAAGGCTGAGAAGAGGGACGCTCGCTCCAGGGGATCGGGGGAGATCCCCAGTGAGCAGCGGAAGCAGTCCGCCTCTACTACACCTGAGAGAGGAACAACACCACCCTCGGCCCCCATCCCAACACCCCAGCTCATAACAGGGGATAGAGGGAAGCCCCAGAGTCACGCCACCGCCAACCATAACTCCAACGCGGCCTCCAGCTCCCGCAAAGAAATCACTCCCCGCTGGTTCAAGCCCTCAGAGACAAAGCTGGAAGCAGTCAAAGCAGCAGCCCGGGATGTCCACCTGAGCCGGGGGGCGTCGCCGGCCCCTTCCAGCCCAGAAGACAGCGCACTGCCCCACCGCCGGCCACGCTCCAAGGGCTTCATCCCCGACTCCAACCGCGGCTCCAACGCCTCCCAGTATGACAACGTACCAGGGCTGCCAGAGCAGGATTTCGAGATCCTGGAGCTTGACAGACCTCCGTCCAGAATAAAGACCCCTCGCAGCGAGACGCCCTTCAGTTTATCGTCCCCCCATCAGGGCAGCCCCAGCCTAGCTGGGAGTGTCGTCTCTGTCGCATCAGGGCACAAGATGGTCAAACACCCTCTTCCTCCTGCATTCTCCCACAACAGTCCCGGAAGGGTCCACGCCAGCTACCCGGGCAGCCAGTACAACACCCCTCCTCAGCAGCACTCCCCGGGCAGAACTACGACCGAAGTCCCCATCTTGCATCCTGCGTACAGTGTGAGCCTGGACCACCGAGGAGAGGACAGACTCTATGCTCCGCCCTCCCGATTTACCCCACCCTCCAGCGTGGTGTATGGGGAACGAGCATATGCTACCACCCAGCGCCCGAGCAACAACCTCTCCCCGGAGAAGACTCTCATGAACAACTCCTACACCACCTACCGCAGGGGGCCGCCAACTAACTCCACCCACAACCCCCGAAATGCCAGGTCCCCCCCGGAGCACTCTCTGCAGCTGGAAACCCAGGGGAGGTCCACCCCTATCTACCTGCAACAACTCACCTCCACCGCACAGGGCTACGCTCCGGTGGACTACAGGTTTGAGGGGCACCGGAGAGGTGAGGCGAACCCGCACTACCTGCCAGAAGGCGGGCTTCGGAGGCCTGTAGACGGGCCCCCGTGGGCACCGGAGGACGAGCTGCCCCCTCAAACCCCAGGCGGGATGCCCCGCTCGCCCAGCTTCCAGCGAGCCCAAATGTCTCCCGTTCAGGAGTTCACTTTCCCCCCAAACCCAGACGGCCTGCTTCACTACAGGACACAGTTCCAGGAGCAGCATCCTGTCATGAGGCAACAGCTCCCCCAGCTGTTCGGAGGACCACACTACAGGCACGCACAGGAGGCGTTTGCCTTGCAGGAGTCCATGCTGCTGTGATTGGACGATAGAGAAATGGCAAGACACTGTAAAAAAAAAATTTAAAAAATACAAATAAACTGAGGCGTAGTCACTGACACTGTGGTAAAGACGAGCAGTAGTCCGGGCTTTAAGAGCTTGGTTTAGCTTCTGCGCTGTTGTTCTTTAGGTGTGAAGTACTGACCTTCTGACTGTCACGCTGCATCGTACCGTTACAGGACGCCCCAGCCTCTGAAGTTTTTACTGATCACTTTAAAAAGAGAAAGAAAAAAAAACTGACTGAAGATTTTATTTTATTTTTGGATGTAAATCATTAACAAGAGGTGACAGTATATATCTTTTAAGAGTCTGATATGTACAGTGGATGTTTTTGTTAATATGCTGAGTTATCAGTAGCAGGGGAACCGTCTCCTGAAAAAGGCAAAACTCTTGATTTATTTTCCATCTTTATTTTTTTATATGTTACTTCCAGATATTTACATTAGAGATCGATTTACTCTATATGCTTGTGAATGTTATTTTTTAAAGAGAAGAAATAATACGATGTTCCACGATATATTTAGAAAGCAGTGATGAATGGGGTCACTGTACATTTTGATTGCCATTTCAATTTTGCAGCGGCTTCACTAGAACGAGCAGGTTTTGTTGTTTATTTGTCTTTCATTTTCATTGATAATATTCCTTCCCCATTAACTGATGTGCAATTAATTTTAACTACTTTACTTTCATACGTGAAGAACAGTATAATATTTGAGGAAAGTGTAGTTTTTGGTTAAATTACAACCCTGAATAGAGTTCATTTGTGCTAAATATATATATATAAATATATATATATATATAGGTCATCTGATTAGCTATGTAACATGTTTTTTTAATTGCTGTACTGTAGTTACCACATCTTGAGCACATGCAGCCAGAGAAGGATGTGAAGTACTTTCAGTACAAAGTTTGCTTTACTTAGTTATGTCTTATTATTCTCAACACTGTCATATCAACTACTGTTTAGTACTGGCGTACGGAGTCATCAGGCACACATTTCAACATTTAATCAGTCACATTCCCTCATATTATGGTTATTCTCAAACAGTATTGCCATTACTGTTCATTACATTCCCTAAGTTATCTTTGTTTTTGTTAAAACAACTAATAGCAGACCATTCTGATACTTTGCTTAATAAAATGAGGTGGGTGATAATGAATCTTTGGCTCCGTCTTTGACTCGCTGCACTAATAATGAAACTCTGCCCCCAAGTGGGGACATGAGGGAAAAAGGTTAAATATGTTTTTATAGTAGGAAATGTTTTACAATTAGTTAAGGTGCAATACATGCAGAATTAATTATATAAATGTGATAAGTATTCTTGTAATTGCAGTTCCCATCACTTCAAAATGAAAGGCAGAAACACTTCTGAGCCTTAAAACCTATATTAAATCTTTTATATCGTCATAAGAGTTGGAAAAAAGTTATATAAAAGTCATAGTATTAAGAAAATTAAAATAAAAAATCATAATATAGCATAACAAAACTCAGATGTCATGGTTTAATGTCAAAAAAAAATCATAATATAGTATGTCATAAATAA
Source organism: Bovichtus variegatus (assembly GCA_943593645.1). Classification (NCBI taxonomy): domain Eukaryota; kingdom Metazoa; phylum Chordata; class Actinopteri; order Perciformes; family Bovichtidae; genus Bovichtus; species Bovichtus variegatus. The sequence continues at coordinate 7,212 of CALSCE010002373.1, forward strand.
AGTTGTATAAAAGTTATAGTATTAAAAAAAATTAAAATAAAAAAATCATAGTATTATAAAAAACTCAGACGTCATGGTTTAGTATGTCAAAAAAAAAATATAGTATGTCATAAAAAAAGTTGGATAAGTCATAGTATTAAAAAAAATTAAAAATAGTATAGCATAAAAAACTCAGATGTCATGGTTTAATATCAAAAAAAATCATAATAGTTGGATAAAAGTCGTGGTATAGCATGTTTAAAAAAAAAATAAAAATCATAGTATAGCATAAAAAAATCGTAATATAGTATGTCAAAAAAAGTTGTATAAAAGTCATAGTATTAAAAAAAAATTTAAATAAAAAATCATGTCATGGTTTAATATGTCAAAAAAAATCATAATATAGTATGTCATAAATAAAGATGGATAAAAGTTGTGGTATAGCATGTTTAAAAAAATCACAGTATAGCATAAAAAAACTCAGAAGTCATGGTTTAGCGCAGGGGTGTCAAATTCAAACTTACTGAGGGCCATTCTGACGGTTGTGAATAAAACCAGGGGCCATGACATTCATTACAGTGATTCTTGTTATGGTTACAACTCATATACATGACTCAGAGATAACGTCAATGCAGCCAAACTGGCGTGTTTATTCACAATCAAACCAAACACATGACTGGCGAGAACCTGCCAGGAGAGGGCACATGGATGACAGGACCATAACAAATATGTTTAGAACTAGGCTAGCAGGTGGATTAAATAAAATAAAAATAGTGTGCTCCCCCTTCATATTTGTGGATAATTCTTTATATCAGCAAAATAAGATGAAAGTGCTGTCAATAGCATCAAGTGCAAAACCAATGCTGTTTTTAAAGATAATAATAAGAAAAGAAAAAAAGAGAAGTGCACAATTAAACAAACTACATTAGCAGTCTAGCCTACAGTAGGTTCAGTTTATAACAAAATAGTTCACAATTAAACAAAACCATTAGGACTACTACTGTATCTTTCAACACAACAAATGTTTTCTGTGATAACACAAAATAGTCAGTGCAACAAGGCCTATCTGAAATGCATTGTAGTTTAACTTTTACCAGACACTCTGCACCTTTTCTTACAGATGATCTCATCTATTCTAGGCTTAATGTCCTTTGCTGTGGCCACTTTCAATACCGACGTCAAATGCTGGTCAGTGATCCGGGATCTGTGGGATGTCTTATTCAAGTTCATTATAGAGAACATCTGTTCGCATGAGTAAGTGCTCCCGAACATGGACATGATGCGTGCAGCATGAAGACGCAGCTCTGGCACAGATTCAGGGAGGAGAGGTGCAAACTCAGCAGCCCCGACTGACTGGTACTGGGTCTTCAGAGCGCTGTTACATTGCAGTTCAATGAGTTCCAATTGCAGGTGCTCAGGGGCAGTGTCGACATCAATTGCAAAAGGATTTGCGAACAGGTCAATGTTGAATTTCTGTGATTCAAAATCAGCAAACCTCCTGCTGAATTCCTCTTTGAGTGTGTTCAGTTTGTCAGCATACATTTGGGTCGGGAGTGGAATGGTGACGGTGGCGCTTATTGTTTGACAGGTAGGAAAGTGGGTCAAATTACCTCTACGCATCTGCCCCTCCCACAGACGCAGTTTCAGTTCAAATGCCTTCACGGAGTCCCGCATCTCTGTGATCAGCTGCTTTCTTCCCTGGAGTTTCACATTCAGTGAATTGAGGTGCTCAGTAATGTCACACATAAACGCCAAGTCGCCCAGCCACTTTTCATCCTCAAGCTCGGGGACGGGCCTCTGTTTGCTTTCCATGAAACGAGCGATCTCAGTGCGGGTGTCGTAAAACCTCCTCAGCACTTTCCCCCGACTCAACCAGCGCACCTCTGTGTGATAGGGCAGATCCTCTTGCACGGAGTTCTCCTCCTCTAAAAGAGCCCTAAACTGCCGATGATTCAAGCCCCGTGCACGAATAAAGTTCACAGTTTTAGTCACAACAGTCATGACATGTTCCATGCCCAACACCTTACCGCAGAGGGCTTCTTGGTGGATGATGCAGTGGTAAACTACCAAGTTTTCTCCTGTGTCCCCCATCGCCTTTCGGGTCAAACCGACCAAACCCCGAACTTCCCCGCACATCGCCGGTGCACCATCCGTTGTCAGTCCAACAAGTTTACTCCAGGGTAGCTCCATCTTGTTCACGCTCTGCTCCACTTGGGTGAAAATATCCTTTCCCGTTGTTGTCCCGTGAATCGGTTTCACGTCTAAAAGTTCCTCAGTGACGGACAGCTGACTGTCAACCCCGCGGATGAATATGGACAGCTGGGCTGTGTCCGTCCTGTCTGTACTCTCATCTACAGCTAGTGAATATGAAATAAAGTCCTTGGCTTTTGTTTTTAGCTGGCTCTCTACATCGGAGGCCAGTTCATCAACACGACTAGCCACAGTATTACGGGACAGGCTGATGTTTGAAAATGCCTGCTTCTTGTCAGGGCATACAACGCTGCACACTTTTTCAAGGCAGTCTTTAATAAACTCGCCCTCGCTAAACGGCTTGCTAGCCTTTGCGATTTCCTCTGCAATAATAAAACTTGCCTTGGTAGCAGCCTCACTTTCACTACTGATGCGGGTGAACATGCTTTGCTGATGTTGAAGGTTTCAAGTCTTTGGCTTTCTGCAGCCGCTGCTCCATGGACATGTTAGCATATTGCTCGCCATGTTTCGTTTCGAAGTGTCTGCGGATGTTATACTCTTTGAACACTGCCAGCGACTCTTGACATACGAGACACACTGGCTTTTGTTTTAATTCACAAAACAGGTATTCAGCTTCCCACCTCTCCTGAAAATGTCGATAATCTTTGTCTACTTTTTGTTTTTTCGCCATCGTTTGTTTATGCTAGCTTTCAATCTCCTTTGCAAAGCGTACCTTCAGAGAAGGTTACTCGGCCGTTACTGACGTAGTGAGACGTGCGACAGCGCCCTCTTGTGTTTCAGCGTTGCATTGTCACAGACACAAGCTCGCGGGCCACATTAAATTGATGACCAGGATTGACAGGAGGGCCAGATTCAATATCGCGGAGGGCCATGTTTGGCCCGCGGGCCTTGTTATTGACACATGTGGTTTAGCGTGTCATAGTATAGTATGTCGGAAAAAATTCATAATATACTACTATATACTGTCATAAAGAAGTCATAGTATAGCATAATAAATCTGAAGACGTCATAGTTTATGACAAAACAGTCAAAGTGCAGTATGTCAAAAATAATTCATGATATAGTATATTATAAGGAAGTCATAGTATAAAAAGCTCAGAACAAGTCATGTTTTAGTCTCATGTCAAAAAGAAAGTCGTTTTTAAGGTGGTTGGATGTTTGAAGCTGAAAAGCACCTTGAGACTTCTCCATACTTTTTAAACGTACACATGCTTAAACTCACTTTGTCTATGCAAAAAAAAAACAATACCAATTTGTAACCCTATTTATTGTATTTACAATTATACAAATACAGAGAGCAGTGTTCTCAGCCCATTAAGTCCTGTGGGTGGTAACTGCTAACACTGCAGCTTTAAAGGCACAATGGTTGTGTCTTTAAGTCCACAACTCAAACTTCGATCGTTTTGATGTTGCACATTAAACATCTCCATTTTAAAAAGTAGGATAGCCCGTAGATCGGTGCTAATTACACCACAGCAGTTACTGAACTGCACGCGTACCGGTCAGGATAATCATTATCTCCTGTGATAAAGTCAACAGTCCGTCAGTCGTGGGCGTTCTCTGCTTTATTGCTCCACACCGGCTTGCGTTTCTCGATGAAGGCCCGGATCCCCTCTTGCCCGTCTCTTAGAGCCAGGTTGTCAACCATCACCTTGGAGGCGGTGGCGTACGCTGCATCTCGACCTTGAGCCATTTGTCTTCGGAGAAAACACAAAGCAGAAGAGAACACGTCACGTGGAGGGAAAAGTATATTTCCAATGTTTCCAATCCTGATTATGGAAAATGTAAAAGTTCTTGCATTATCTGTCGTCACCTACAATATTTTCTCTAAAACATTCTATAATAATTCCAGCAAGTGAAGCATTTTTAAATGTCAGTTGGTAAAATAGTGCACACTGATTATTAGGATTGATTTAAGGTGAAATTCAACGTTTTCTTGTTTTTTTTTTTGCAACCCCCCCTTTTGAACCACCTAACCCTTCCCTGGACTTATAAACTATAATAACCACAAATAAAAAAAGGTAAAGAGAAGTTTGTGTGAACCTTTGGAAGGTGGCCTTGCCGAGCGCCACGACGGGTCGGCTGGCCTGGCACACGCGCCGGGCGATGGCCAGCGTCTCCTCCTCCAGACGTTCTTCTGCCACCACTTTGCTGATCAGACCGTGCAGCAAAGCATCATGGGCCGAGATGGGAGTTCCCGTGAACAGCATCTCCATGGCAACCTGGTTAAAAAAAACGAGGAAGCTAAAGTTTACCAATTAGGGCTGAACACTGGATCTTTATTGGCTAAAATCAATAATAGTCATTATTACTATTACAGTTCATTTAGCTGACGCGACTTACAATAAGTGCAAAGTAAAAAATTTATTTTCCCCAGAATGCCTTATTTGAGTCATGATCCGATTCTTATATGTAGATTTATTTTATGTCTCTTTTATTTAGTATATACACGTTAATTTTATTTTTGACAAATGTTATTTAATTGAATTATTGTATTTATTTAATTTTGTAAAAATGTATTTCTCCAATCTCATAAAATCCTTTAACTTTTATATCATCTGTGAATATAAATGAATATCATTTTATAATTATTTCATATAAATGGAAATGACAACAATATACTGTAAGTATAATGTTCTTTGGCTCAATAAATTTTTTTTAAAAAAACATACATTTAATAACAATATATCAACTGATTTTGATTTGCAACTTTGGAATTTGATTTGAATTTTGAACAGTAAATGCAATTATTATAAAGAATACAAAAGTATAAAAAACTTGATTTAAAAAAACAGATCTTTTAAATAAGGTAAAATGCAGATAAAAACAGCCAATTAATTTGGCAGCATATATGTTAATATAAGTATTTGTAATAATCCAACATTGACTATTTCCTCCCATTTCTCAATAATTAATAATCAAGTGTCCTTTTCTTCACTACTACTGAAATAAATACCATCCTGCCAATACAACACAGTTTGACTAACACTACTGTATTATTATATATTATATATCGCCATAAACATGAAACATAAACATTTTTCTGATGTTAAATTTATGATCAGTATCCACAAAAGTATTATTTCATTATTATTTAATGCCCAGAGGTTTGTTCCATCCTGACAAGAATAAAAAAACATTTTTAAATGAAGTTTTTTTTAATGCATTTAAATGTCAAATGTGAATAAATTAAAAAACAGAAGTTCAGCTCTCACCTTCCTCGGCACAGCTCTGCCGATCGCCACCGCCGGCGTCGAGCAGAACAGACCGACGTTGACACCCGGAGTGGCGAAGGTAGACTTCTCCGTCGCCACGGCAACGTCGCAGCTGGCAACCAGCTGGCAGCCAGCCGCCGTGGCAACACCATTCACCATGGCGATCACTGGAACAGGTATGTCTTGTATCAGAGTCATTACCTGAAGCACAACACAGAAAGATAAATAATATATAAAAACACACAAGTAAAGTTAAAGAAAACATAAAAATGATCAATGTAAATCAAAATCATCATCCCATGGAGGTCTGGATTCAGAACCAGACTCAAAATAAAAAAGTGGAAAATCACATTGCAGGCTGCTCCAACATCAGCAAAAATTCCTCCAGACAAGTGAAAATGACGCTCAGTAGCGTGTGTGGCCTCCACGTGCCTGTATGACCTCCCTACAGCGCCTGGGCATGCTTCTGATGAAGCGGCGGATGTTCTCCTGAGGGATCGCCTCCCAGACTTGGATTAAAGCATCAGTCAACTCCTGGACAGTCTGTGGTGCAACGTGGCGTTGGTGGATGGAACGAGACATGATGTCCCAGATGTGCTCAATTGGATTCAGGTCTGGTGAACAGGCAGGCCAGTCCATAGCATCAATACCTTCATCATGGAGGAACTGGTGACACACTAAAGCCACATGAGGCCTGGCATTGTCATGCATT
>CALSCE010002390.1:0-10802 GCA_943593645.1 Bovichtus variegatus
TATATATATTGCATTGTATCTTTTGAGCCATTAAATAGTTTTCTTGCTTAATTTCAGGCACCATAGTCAATAACATTGAGGGCTGTGACATCGTCACATCAAACCATTTCAACATGGCCAGCCAACTTTTGGAGGTATGCGTAGTTTTTTTATTTATTTTTTTACAAATGCAAATAAAAAAGGAGTTGAGATGAACTTTTATGACTGTGTCCCATTACCTCAGGTGGATCCCAAAGCCCTGGAGAAGAGTCTGACTCAGCGCTCCTTCATGACAGCCAGAGAGAGTGTAACCAAACCTCTGACCTCTGCGCAGGCTGTGGACGGCAGGGACGCCTTTGTCAAGGTAACATCAGTCTTGATCTGTTTTCATAAGGAAAAAATTTATTTCAGAAGTTAATGCAGCTCCTGTTACCAAACACTAAACTAACCCTGTGAGGATGTAGGCTTAATGCACAACATTTATTGATGATGAATGGTAAAACTTTTAATTCCTTACCACCATTTTTTATATAGCCTACCCTTTATGTACCCCAAGTTTGAGTTGAAGAGGCCAAGACTGCTGCTTAAAATGTTGTGGACAAAACTATACAACACTTTGGCAACTAATTAATCATTACTTAAAAAAAACTAAAAAAAAAACTAGAATAACGCTAAAATTAGGCTAAGCGCAGAGACAATGGAGTCATTCACCATCGCCTGGAAGTAATAACATGGGTGTTTGTGTCAAAATGTAGGAAATGTGGATCTTTTTTGTTGTTTTTTTAATACCGTGTTTGGTGCTATGTATAATTAGTAAGCGTATGTATAATAGATGTATAATTATTTGTCCAGGCTATTTATGGAAGACTTTTCCTTTGGGTCGTGGACAAAATCAACGCTGCCGTTTACAAGCCATCTGAGGATTCTGAAGAGGTCCGACAGTCAATAGGCCTGCTTGACATCTTTGGCTTTGAGAACTTCAACAAAAACAGGTTGAATTTCACAACTACTATCATGACATTAGGGTTTTATTGCTGCTGTTATTAGACAAATTACACATTGTTATTTGACACCCTAACTAAAATCCACTCGTCTTTCTTTCTTTCCTCTTGTGCTGTTGGATTTGTTGAACTGTTGCAGCTTCGAGCAACTTTGCATCAACTTTGCCAACGAGCAGTTGCAGCAGTTCTTCGTCAAGCATGTTTTCAAGCTGGAGCAGGATGAGTATACCCGTGAAAACATTGTTTGGAAGCACATCGAATACCAAGACAACCAATGCACCCTGGACGTATTGGCCAACAAATCTCTGAACATGATGGCGCTTATTGATGAGGAGAGCAACTTCCCCCAGGTCCGGATCCTCCTTGTACCTCATAGAAATGTAATGTAACAAAATGGATTGGGTTTTAACCCTTCTTTTTTTTTGTTGATTTTCAGGGCACAGATACCACCCTGCTCCAAAAAATGAATCAGGTCCATGGGAAAGGGGACATCTATATTCCCCCCAAGAACAACTATGAGACACAGTTTGGAATCAAACATTTTGCTGGAGAGGTCTACTATGATTCAAAAGGTACTTTTAAAGCTTTTAGAAGGCGCAAACCATTCTTATGCCAATTGAGATGTTCTTATTGTATCCGTCTTGTTTTGAGGTTTCCTTGAGAAAAACCGCGACGCCCTCAGCTCAGATCTGATTCAGCTGGTGGAGACCTCCACCAATAAACTTCTCAAACAGGCGTTTCACGATGTGCTGTCTTCCAGCACGATCAAGAGCACCGGCAACCCCAAGATGATCATCACGTCGGCCAACAGCAGCCTCCGGGTCAGTGCAGCCTTGACACAGATATACTGTAGTTGGACAGTAAAACAACCATGATTGTATGTAATTGTTTACATGTGACATTTCTTTGTGACTGACAGCAAGCGACTGATGGCAAGAAGCGTGTGCCAACCCTGACTGGCCAGTTCCGTCAGTCTCTGGATTCCCTGATGAAAACACTGACTGTGTGCCAGCCCTATTTCATACGCTGCATTAAACCCAATGACTTCAAGAAGCCCATGGTGAGGAAAGAAGCTGTATTCACTCAAACCAAAATAAAACTCATTTAAATATGTAGCAAAAATGAAACAATTTGGTTTGAGTAAATCGGATCACACCCCTCTGTTTCTCAGCTGTTTGACAGAGAGCTGTGCATGCGTCAGCTCCGTTACTCTGGTATGATGGAGACGATCAGGATCCGGAAAAGTGGATATCCCGTCCGCTACACATTTGATGAATTCCTAAATCGCTATCGCGTCCTTCTGAGAACGTCCCTCTGTGATCCCAAAAGAGTAAGTTGGAGGTTTGATCATTTTGATCATGACATCCTCACACCTGTTCTCATCTTCTCACGCTGGGTTGTATGATGATTATTTATATTCATTATTATTATATCTTAACAGGAAAGAAAAGAGAAATGTTGTGAAAGCATTTGCCAATCTGTGCTTGCTGAAGAGGGCGACTGGAAGACTGGCAAGACCAAGATATTCCTCAAGGTGCTGCCTTACACTCTTATGTACGATCTGTTGTTAGCGATGGATGTGTGGAAGCATAAAATACCCAAAATTATTTGAGTGTTTAAAGTAACTGAACACCTAAATGCTGAATAGCTAATGTTGAAATTATAATACTACTGTATTTGTACCATTGAAATAATTAACATTCAAAAAAATCATCCATCTGAATTTGTGTGGTTTCAATTTCTCTCTAAGAAATTTCCAATAAGTAAATAAATAAAGTAAAAAGGTCATTTTTAGGGTTCACAAATTGAAATAGAAAACTCATGTGTACACTATTTAAAAAAATAAATAAAAATAATATATATATATATATATATATATATATATTATTATTCATTATATTAGTTTGAGGAACCCTACATTTGGCTTTTAGCCATGCTAGCGGCGTGGCTCAGGGAATGGCAATGTTGGTATAACAGTCGACCACTTTGTTTCATACTGAAATATCTCAACAACTACTGAATGGATTGCTATTCAGGGTTGTCGCAGTACTATGAAGCCTAAAGACTGATGACCCCCTGACCTTTCCTTTACTGCCACCATAAGGTTGAAATGTGTGTTATTGAGTGAAAAGTCTAAAAAAAACAATTTGATGGATTGCCATGAAATTGGGCGCACACATTCAAGTCCTGGGGAACAACACAACAACACAACTTTGGTGATCATCGGACTTTTCATGTAGTGCCATAATCAGGCCTCAATTTCAGTCTGACCAATACTTTATTTTATGACCAAATATGGGCAAAACTAATAACTAATCATTATCAGCCTCAGCTGTATTTTTGTGTTTATTGTTTATTGTTAAATGTTAGCATGATTCTATTTTTTATGAATTTATGAATCCAATTTTTTACCTACTGGAAATTTCAAAGGGAAATTGAAACATTATTTTGTTAATTGGTAATGTTTTCCAATTAGGTATTAAGTTGCTTATAATGTATACATTTGAAATGAATATTTCCATCCAAATAAAAAAACAACAACTTGCTACTGTTTTCTCTCAGGACTTCCATGACACCATGCTTGAAGTGGAGCGAATGAAAAAACTAAATGAGAAAGCACTTCTGATCCAGAAAGTCCTGAGAGGCTACAAATACAGGTATGGGGGAAAAAAGCTGTGAAATTAGCGTCATTGTTTTGCTCATGTCACTTTCAACTTCATGTCTGTATGATTCTTGCCCTCTAAAGGAGGGAATACCTGAAGAAAAAGGCGGGCGCTCTTGTCATTCAGAAATACTGGAGAGGACACAAAGGCAGAAAGCTGTACAAAGTGGTGGGTCACTGTTTAATACATCAGTATTTATCAAAGTAAAAATGCAGGCCTGCATGCAATAAACTCATTCAATGATGTTGTAATTCTAGGTCCAGCTGGGCATTGCAAGGCTGCAGGCACAGGTCCGATCTCGCCAACTCCACTTCCAGTATAAGAAGAAGCGTGAGGTGGCCATCGTGCTGCAGGCCCAAGCCAGAGGATACCTGGCCAGGAAGGAATGGAAGCGCAAGAGAAACGCTGTGATCCTCCTGCAGGCGCACACCAGGGGTGGGCTGGCAAGAAAAGCAATCAAAAAGATGAAAACAGATGTAAGTTCAACTAAAAGAACTATGAAGAACTCTTTATGGGTGACAATTATAAAAGAAGGTTAAAGTCTCTGCTGGCTTTATCTGGTACATCAGTGGATGTCTGACGTACTCCCCCTTCACTATCAGATGAACTCAAGTAACTTTTCGTCGACACCACCCGTCATGTTCCAAATGTCCATTACTTTTAGCTAATTATTTCAACGGTTATGGATTACTTTTAGCTAACTATTTCACATATTTATACATTCATTTCAATTTTTTATTGCAACTGTTTCTTTTAGCTGTTTAACTGTTCATCTACTACTTTTTACATGACCATTTTAACAAGTGTCATTATTTATTTAATCGTTATTCACACAATCCACTGCTGTGAAGGATGAGAAATGTGTTATTGGGTTTGCATGGTCAGTTAGGTGGTACATGACATTTTACGGGCAGTTGTTGTTAAGGACGATTTTTTTTTTGCTGATCTTCCTTTGTTTTATTTCAGATGAAACTCTCTGCTAAAGAGAAAGAAGAAGAACGGCAGGCCATTTTGGAGAGACAGAAACATTTGGAAGAAGTGCTGAGGCGGAAGAAAGAGATGGAGGCAAAAGCTCAAACTGAGTCCATCACAGACCAGGAGATGGTGGACAGCATCTTTGACTTCCTGCCCGTTGTGGTTGGAGGGCAGGAGGGACAAGCACCTGTGGGATTCGAGGTTCGAAAAAAAACGAAAGCTTCGCACATTTAGATTTCCTTGTAGAGACAGTCACTGCATGTCTGTATCTGTTTTCAGAAATTTGAGGTGAAAAAGACAATTATCGAGGAGATAGACATCGACGACCTGCCTATGGAGGAAGATCTTACCAAAGAAGATGACGATGACCTTGACCTTGATGAGTACTCCTTCTCCAAATTTTCCTCCATGTACTTCCAGGGTGCAGCCACCCACACCCACGTCCGCCAGAGGCTTCGTCAGCCCCTGCTGTACCACGAAGATGAAGGAGATGTCCTGGTGCTTCTTTTACACCACTTTAATTAATCATTTCAGTTGTTCTTATGTGAGTAATATCTTTGTTTGTTTTATCCATTTACAGTCTTTCCGTTATGTTCTCGGCAGGCTTCGCTGACAGTGTGGTGGATCATCCTCAGGTTTATGGGAGACCTCCCTGAGCCGAAAAAGCAAGTCCAGGGAACCTCCACGCAGGAACGCTTTATGCCGCAGGAGCTGATCTCCCGGAAGGACAGACGTCTCAGCCACATGGTCGGCCTGGATCAGGTAAATATTCTCACAAGGCAAGGACCTAATGAATTTGGAATATTGCCTAATTTAGTAGATTAACATTAATTTATATGACGGCTCATTAGGGCATCTGTAGGTAAAACTTTTTTGTTAATTTACGGAGCCATTGGAGGGGGGTTCTGAGAAAAAACTTTAAGGTTAGAGTCTTAAATTTAGGAGAAAAAAACTCTGATATTCTCTGAAATTAAAGTAGTTATTTTACGAGAAAGGTTTCTCCCAAATTTGCTCTGATTACAAAGTATTAATTGATTAGGGCATCGACTGAAGGCATAATACACGGCAAGCTGTGGTGTCTGTGATGTGATGAGGTTGATCCAACCTTGCAAAGTGTAGCGATGTGGTTCCGTGACAAAAAAAACCCTGTTTGTTTTCTCATGTATTCTGTGACTTTTATCTCTGAGAATATTTGGAGTTTCTTTTTGCGAATGTATGAATTCATAATGTTCAAGTTTTTTATCTAGTAAATTCAGAGATTTTTTCAGAACATTACCCCCTTCACCCGGTTCCATCATTTCTATTAATAATTATTAACAAATCATAATTCTGTTGACTGTTTTAGAGGGTGCTAAGGAATAAAAAAGAAAATAAGCCTTCCACGGTACCCGAGGAGCCAGAACAAAACAGAAAAGGCTCCATTTTCACAGACCTTCTGACAAGAAACAGGAAGACTTCTGCTGTGCCCGCTGAGATAGCACAAAACCCGAAGGTGTACACTGTGCCAGAAGGGATGCCTCGAACAAGGAAGGGATCCACATTCACTGACCTACTGTCCAGAAACAGAAAAGCATCCAGTGTTCCAGAAAATGCAAGCCCCAAATCCATTTCAAGCCTCAGGAAACCCTCCATCATCATGGAGGAGGTGAGGTGTCAGCCCAAAAAGTATTTTGACTTGTGTTGCTGTAAAGTTCTCATTCTCAGTCACTTACATAGGGGTGGGTGTTTTTTTTTTCTTACAGTCAGATGATCTGACTGAAGTGTCCAAGCCTCCCACCCTGCAGACTGTGAAGGAGGACAGTGACGTCATGATTGGAGAAGAACCCACCATGGACCGGCCGCTGTCATCGCTCGAAAAACTCCAAATCATTGTTGGATATGCCATTGTCAGACGTGACCTTAGGTAAAAGTCACATAACTCTAAGTATCTAATAGATATCATTATGAAACTTCCCTTTGTTGATCGCTTATTACAAGACTTCTGAAATCTTATCTTTAACTATGCAAATATGAGGCACGTTCTTGTTAAATATGTGCTATGTTTGCATTCATTTCCAGAACAGTTATCTGAACACGGGATAACGCCAGGCTCAAAATTCTTGCTTCATTTTGTATGAAGAAACCTTTCTGTAAAATCCTTCAGAATACAGCTGGGAATAAAACTGAAAAGTTTGGTGTTTGTAAGTTTTACTGAAGTGGAGGTTTCTGGCTCAGAGTATGAGGAAGTATCTCTCATTTTGAGAAAACGGCCTTTTAAAGATATGTATTGTAAAATCCCATACAATTTTCAAGACGGTACAGGTCAATAGGTTAAAAATAATGTACTGGTAACTTTTGGTGAAATCTACAGGCTGAAATACACAAAGTCAGGATCATAAACACCTAAATGTGAATTATGTATGTTTTCCACTAGTCTGAAAGAAGGCAAATTCTCTACTAATACAATATTTGTCTGTTGTGTGTCCAGGGATGAGATTTACTGTCAGATCTGCAAGCAGCTCCAAGACAACAACAATCGCAACAGCTACTTCCGTGGCTGGATCCTGCTGTCCCTCTGTCTGGGCGTCTTCCCTCCAAGCGATCGCTTCATAAGGGTAAATACAACGGTTGCATTGGCTTCAGTCTGGTAAACAGTGCTGCACGTGCTGTGACGTTTTGCTCATCTCTTCTTATCTCTTGTCTTGGCAGTACCTGCAAAGTTTCATCCGTTTTGCTCCAGGAGACTACGCTTCGTACTGCGCTGAGAGGCTGCGGCGCACAGTAATGAACGGAGTGCGTGGGGAGCCTCCAGCCTGGCTGGAGCTGCAGGTATTGAGACTAACATGAGATGCTCGTGCAAATGTTTAAAATGTGCATTGGCCCTGTGTAGAATCTAATAAATAATAAAACATTCACAAGCCCTGAGAGTCAAGTGGGAAAAGAATGTCTGATGATCGTTTTCTAAGTTCCTTAAAACTTTTTTTAATCTGTAAAACGGGGGGGGGAGTTTTGCCAGATGAAAATAAAAGTTTTGATCAGAACCATTTTTATAAGACGACGTTCCAAATTGCATACTTTTTCTTTTTCTTTTAGTATGTACTGCAGCTGCCCTTACAAAGTATGTACTGTTCCATGCAGTATGCAGACAATTGGGGCATACTACTGTTATACTATTATACATACTATTGTGTCATAACATTGCACCTTGAACTTTGACCCTTTTGCTCCTGTATCTGCTGTGCAAAGGATTGTGGGTCAGAATAGCCAGCAAAGCAGGCTGGCTTACACACTGCAAAATGGGACTGGATGCAGTAGAACATCCTGGTAGTTTTGGCATACTGCATTTGACATACTATGTATTGAGACATAAGAAATCTTTTTATGTCATACTAAATAATATGGTATTATGGGTATTGGAACACACCGTTATGTGTTTCTTGTTGGAAAAACTAATTTTGGCCACAAGGGGATGAAGTGCACCACTTCGCCATGTTCTAACTCACCTGGAGCCAAACGAATGCTTTCAGGAACTTAGAAAAATTATCCTGGCAAAACATTTTTTTTTTACCTGTTCTTAAGTCATAAATACAGGAGAGACAACCAGACTCAAAGAATGGATCGGCAGAAAAAAAATTTTTCTCACTTGCCTCTCAGGGCTTCCGTAGGTTTGTTTCTGCTGAACAGGGCAACAGTTTTTGTCGGGACTATTTCTTCGATAGAAGGTAGTTCCATTGAAAAGTGTTGACGGTGAGGTTTGTGGATTATCCACTGTATGGGGCGTGGTTTTAAGAAAAGAAGCAATTGTTGAATTTTGTAAATGTTACGATTCGATCTGCTGTGAGCAGCACAAACAAAATGCTATTGACCTCAATTGTCTTGTGGTGGCAGCTGAAATCTCAGAGACAAGAAATGACATCCATAGCTGTCTGTATGGTTCGATACCTCCAGCGTTAACACTTATGACCTTTACGTGCACAGTAGATCTCATTTCTGTTTAATCAGCATGGTAATTATTTTTTTGTTCTGTGATAGGCAACCAAGACAAAAAAGCCCATGATTGTGTCTGTGAAGCTGATGGACGGACGCTCCATTAACCTGCCTGTCGACTCCTCATCTACCTCCAAAGAGATCTGCCAACTCCTGTCGAACAAAGTCAAACTCAACGACACCTTCGGCTTCTCTGTCTATGTCGCCTTGTATGAAAAGGTACGCAGTTACATCCCCTTGGTGTATATGTTCCTTTAGGTCAGTAGGTGATGAGTAGATCTGCTATCACAAAATTCTCGCACGGATTTTTAAATGTTGTTCTTTATAACAGTCGGATCCAAATTCTGTCCAATTAGCTGAACAACACCCCACAATTAAACATCCCACATGCTGTGGAAATATAAGAAACCCACAACTGTGTTTAAAGAAAATTCAAGTTTATTCCCCATTTTTGTTTGTTTTTACACAAACACTTCAAAAGTCATATGGACTGGTTTATGTTTATTGGAAAATATAAACATTAACCAGGCTTTTTAAATAGGCAGAAGAGGAGCAGAATCCTAGAGTTTCAATGTATTGATTAGTCTGTTAACATTTAGAGTTTGCATTAGTTTGTGCTAGCAGTGCTAGTGCTGGTACATAGGCTGCTTCCTGTTCACACATTTAGTAATTAATAAAATATAAATGTAAGTTTAAGGTTTCAGGGGGTCCAAGGTGTGCTTTTGTTGTAGAACATTTTTTTAATAATTATGCTCATATTCTGAGGGAAAACAAAGAAATTCTCTGAGATTATAGGGGTAAATCTACAAGAAAAAAACTCACAAATTCACAAGTCACAGATTGTGATGAGGTTCATCTAACCTTGCAGTGAAGCGGGTTGCTTGACAAAACCCCCCACAATTTTTTCTTGTGAATTTGTGACTTTAATATCAAAGTTTCTTTCTCATAATTCTACAACTTTTTTCTCAAAAATAATTTTTTGACTCCGAAATTCGGAATATTACCCCCCTCCCCCATCTTTGGATTTGTTTCCCCCTACAAAGGTTCTAATATGCCGTCTTATGGTTTAGTGATTTTAGAATATCTAGAAATCCATAACTTCAAATGTTGACCTGTCCTGAAGGTGTGGGCTCTGGGCAGCGGCCGGGAGCACGTGATGGATGCCATCTCCCAGTGTGAGCAGGAAGTAAAGCGGAGAGGAGGCCAGGAACAGCACGCTCCCTGGCGTCTCTTCTTCCGCAAGGAGATCTTCACCCCCTGGCACGAGTGCAAAGAGGACAAGATCAGCACAGAGTTCATCTACAAACAGATCATCCACGGCCTGAAGTTTGGAGAGTACCAGACTGAAAAGGTGGGCTGTTTTTTCTTTTTTTATTTGGACAAATATCTTCTTCCTGAAATATTCTAAGATATAAATTAGACTTTTTGTGTTCCACATTTCCCTTTCACAGGAGGATGATTGTGTTCAGCTCACAGCGAAACATTTATACATCCAGCACGGCTCAGAGAGCAGCCCAGAACATGTGAAGGAAGCTGTTCAGGACTGCATCAACAACTCTCTGCTGGAGGCCAAGTCAGAGGCCAAGTGGGTGCAAATGGTCAGCACTGCTCATGCACAGGTCAGTCACACCGCAGGGATGGACAGAAAAGAAGCTTTAACATGGCCTTGAGTCGATTTAAAGCCTATTTTTCTCAAACCACATAAGGGTCCATATGTGAGTTCAAGACAGAAGGCGGATTCAGTGAAGGCAGAGATGGTGGACTACGCCCGAGAGAAGTGGCCCATTTTCTTCTCTCGCTTCTTCGAAGTGGTCAAGCTGTCCGGTAGGAATCTATCGCTCTCTCTCTCGTTTTGTATTTAAATCTTTTATATTTCTACAAATCATGATAATTACATTGATTTGAAATTTGTTTAGCAACGTTAATTGCAGTGTCATGATAATATACACATGGACGTCGACACCCGTGAATGACGAGAAAAGACTATGTGCATGTATGGGAAGGTTTTTGTGCTGAATTAGAAATCTTTAAAACAAATACCTTGGGAAGTTGAAGTAACTGAAGGCATCATGCACTCTATTATTATACATTAATTAGTAGTTTCTTAGTTCATTTGTAGTTTCACAAGAAGGAATTACTACAGATGGAGAAGGTCTTGCAGAATGAGCCATATCCATCCATCCATCCATCCATCTTCAACCGCTTATCCGGGGTCGGG
>CALSCE010002509.1:2849-19588 GCA_943593645.1 Bovichtus variegatus
ATATATTAGTGTGTGTGTGCGCTGCTGTCAATGTAGGCAAAACTCTCTATGTGTCACCCGATATCAGCTTCCATGGAAAATCGTTCCAACATTCCAGGGATGCCCACACCATGGGAAGCATCACTCAAGAGTAAATCCTTGAATCCCACTCTGTAGCCCGCATGGTTTCAAATGTTGCAGTTTGGCTTTGTGATTAACCGCCCAATGTAAACATTGTAAACATAGTATTGCCATGAGATGGTTCATTCGTGCAAATCAGCAAATGATGATCCAGACAGATTTACAGGTCTATAGAGAACAGCATTACAGCTCATTTGAAAACACTAGTCTGTGGTGAGTGGCTCCATGCTTGTTTGCATTCAGACACAATTCACTGTTTTCTGCTCCTTTTTTTTTTTTCTTTTTCTCCACAGTCACCTCTCTCTCAGCAAACAAAGTCTGGGTTAAATTGAACTCATCCTGGCTCAGTAACCAGGAATAATCTGTGGTCAATGTGCAGGACAGACTGCTCAGTGTGTTCAAACTAAGCAATAAATGATCGCAGCGGTTGCTCAGTAACAGCAGAGGATCCACCTGCCGTCCTAGGCCTTTGTCTGACACAAGGGACTGTCATTAATTTCCGCGTTGGAAACATTTACTTCAATTGCAAAGTGTCATAGACATCACAAAAACACCAAATAAGCTATTATCTATATAGATTGCCTGGAGTGATAATGGCAAAATCAATACTGCATCAATATTTCTGAAGTACTCACACCCATTAGCCTCCAAATGAACTCAACATAAGATCCCTGGTTCTCAGCGATTGTTGCTCTGATCTGCCGTCTATCTAATTATTATTTCAGAATTATTATTTAGCACAAAGTCCAATCTAGTTTGCGGCTTTGAAAGGTTCACTTAAACCAGAAATGGCAAAGCCCCATGCAGAACGAGCAAATAGGTTGGGTCAGAAACCTGTCTATGGACTTTTCTATTTTGCTTTCTTACTAAAAAAAAAAAAAACCCCGACCGAATTAGAGGATTAATTTGTGGAAGCAGTGTAGCAAATATCCCCACAACCTTCCGTGCACACATACCTTCATGCACTCTGTTCTGGCCGCTTTAATTGTTCTCCAAATCCAAAAAGGAGGCTCCACAACAGCATGAATCAAAGCAGTCCACTGTCACAGGCGCTCTCGCTCTGAGGCGAGTGCGAACAACAGACGTTCAGCGACGAGGCCGCCAGCCAATCAAAGGGGCGTAGTGTAACAATCTGGCCAATGGCTGTCGGGCTTTTCGCTAGGGGGCGGGGATTAGGGCGTCCCCGGGTCTGTGGGATAAACCTCTTTGTTTCGGACGTCCAGTGTTGATTTCTACATTTCTACATTTCTACCCATTACTGTGTCTCAGCGTGAATTTGTTTCAAGTCTTTGCAGATTTGGACTTAAAATGGCAAACTATAGGTGCATGTTTAGTAGTTATGATAGTAGCGTATAAGTGCGAAGTGTATGAGTGCACTCCGACTGTGGATTTTGTAATTAGAAGCCACAATAAAATATAAATTTGATTAGAAAATGATGTCAAAGTATGCTCCTGCACATAGGCAATCCGTAAATTTACAACGACAACTCACACAGCAGGTTATTTCTCTAAATTCCCCTAAGAATTGACGCCTCGTGTGAGGGGAGAGGGCCTCTGTGTATCAACGCCCTCTAATGGCCAAATGGCGGTATTGCAACTGAATGGGTCTTAAGGTCTCCGCCGTGTACCATATTGTGTCTCGTTGGGTGCATGCCAGGCTTGTCAAACGTGTTTTACAAAATGTCAGATTACAGTTTAGTGTATAGTCTATTGTGAATATCAACTCATATGGTTTTGAAGCTCTAAGATCAATCAAATCAGTGGATAATACTGTCCCTATACATATAGGCCTAGCTTAGCTATATGATGCATTCAATAAATGAAGGTTTAGTAGAGTTGATTTATGTCCATTTGTGTACCAGTAATGTTACAAACCTGGCATATTGGAGATGGTTTAAAATAGTTTAGCAGGAAGTGCTAATGTTGGAAAACAATATGGGTGCCAGGTCATGTCGGGCCCAGCCCCTTATCCTGAAATTTAAAACTAGACCAGTTATTCAGTGAAATAGAAGAGGAAGAGGGTTGGCATTGAAAAGTCTAATCTTTGTCCTTTACATCTCCTTCTTTTTTCTGACTTCCTTATTTAGACCCGGTCCTATTGAAATGAAGCAACCTGATAGACGAGATGCTTTTGTTAAAGGATCTGCTCCAAATTGTGCATAGTCATTGTTGCCAAAAGATTTCCACAATAGTGACGACACACAAGACTGCTGGTGCCTTTCCTTCTACACTTGAGGCAATGATGAGGACATATTTTAGTCAAAGTTCAGCCTCATAGTCCCTATGAATGCCTATAATATTTTGAAAGATGTGAAGCACTGCAAGACCGGTTTTATATGCAATGTGCCACTGCTCGTGTTTTATCTGCCACATGTCATCTTGTATCATCATGTGACAGTACGCTTGCATCTGTATTTCACTGGCTTTGTATTTTTCCCAATACTGCTGATGTAATATGACAGCACAAATTGCAATGCTCTTAAACTTACTGTTGGTGGAAGAAGTACCCAGATCCATTAATTAAGTCAAATTAGACATAAAACTATGTAAAAATACTCCAGTACAAGTAAAAGTCCTACAGTCAAAATATTACTTGAGTAAATTTATTGTTTTGTAAATGTAATTAAAGTATCAAGAGTAAAAGGTACTCACAGGCTACTAGTTTGATACAGATTACTAAATTAGATACAGCTAAAAGGATTGTCAACACCTTTTTCCAAAAAGGTGACATAGCAGCGAGACCATACATTGACCAAATTAAATGTTAGCAGTTTTATTAGATAAATGAAAAAAAAATAAAATACAATCACAAATGAGAACATATTACAATGTGATTCTGTAGCACGCGTGATGTGGCATACTTTAGAACAGTTATTGGTGTTTCACATATTGTTAATCTTTTATATTCAAGATATCAAAGAGATTACAAAAACTCATATAGGTCAGTGAAAATACATAAAGAAAAAAACTAAACTATATCAGTAAATCAAAATGACAAACACACCAGCAGTGGTTTGTTTAGTTAGAAACAAAGCTTTTGGAGCCAAGTTTTGCATGATGTTCTTTCAATAAATGGTGTCCTTTCATTAGTTTAAAATTGAACCGTTATGTTGTAGCTTGGTTTGGTTTTAGCTGTTACAGATAAATCACAGTTACTTTGAGGGAGGATCGGCAACGGTTGCTCTGGGCTGCAGCTTCAGCATGATGGGATTCTTGGGTGAGGTGAATCCATCATTTCCCAGCTCCATTGGAATCTAGGAAAACAAGAAATGGGTCACAAATGAAGCCCTGCCAACGCTCAAATCCAATTTCACCTAATCCCACAAACACAAAAGAAAATGTCTTCTCACATCCGTCTCCTTGCACGTGACAAAGCTGAATTTCTGAAGGATCTCGACCATGAGCAACTTCATCATCAAGAGAGCAAATCGCATGCCAATACAATTCCTTGGCCCTGCTCCAAAGGGTAGGAAGGCATACGGATCTATGTTGTCTTTGTTCTCTTTGCTGAACCTGAAAAAAAAAAATTTAACAAATATCTTAAGCTGATTAGCCCAATGACTAAATTCTGGTAAAATCTGACTGTAGTCTGCCATGAATCCAGTATCGTACCTTTCAGGTTTGAAGGCATCAGGCTCAGACCACAGAGCAGGGTCACGCTGGAGAGTGTAAATTGGTACCATGACGACAATTCCTTTAGGGACGGTCACACCGTTAATGTCCACAGAAGACTTAGAAATTCTCTCTAATCGATTAGCAATAGGGTACAGCCTCATCGTCTCATTTATCACCATGTCCAGGTATTCCATCTTCATCAAGGCTTCATAGGTTGGCCGATCCTGGAGTATAAAGTAGTTATTAGTTGGTAGCACATAATCAGTTGCTGATAAAACAGACTACTCAAGTAACCTGGTCTGGGAAGGTTTCATCAATCTCCTCTTGCAGGGTCTTTTGGACGTGAGGGTTGGTTGCCAGGTTGTAGGCCACAAATCCCATGGTGCTGCTACTGGTTTCATAGCCAGCAAAAATGAAAAACATGGCCTGAGACAAGATCTCGTGATCAGTAAGTCCTGTAATACAAAGACGCCATGATTAAACTACTACCACGGTCATGATAGTGGCACAGCTAGTAGCTTTTGCAGTCTCGAAAAGGCACATAATGCATTAACTCATGATTGACCGTTGTCCATTCAGTCAACATTAACCTTTCTGGAGTCTAACTGGACGATTAAGGAACTCTGTGGGTTGTCACTGTTCTCAGAAATCTGATTTTAAAAAACAGGAAAAAAATGGCGACTGTACTGGACACAATGTGAAAGCTCTGGATAAATATGAAGATTTTTTTAAGACAACTTTAAGTAGATAGATGTTCACACGGTTCTGGAGCTTCAAGACACAGCAAAATATGTCAAAATCTTCATAGTTCTACCTTTGTTGGAGGTCGTATCGTCTTTGTCCTTTGAACCCTGAGAGTCCACCATCAACTGCATGAAATCCACTCGGGTCTGCAAGACAAAGTAGAAGTAGAGTAGAAAGTAGAAATCCCATTTGGATTTTCCAGTTTGTGTTCAAGGGGGACGGTTATGAACACAACATATAAAACATTGGCCAGCAACCAACATCCAATCCATTGTACACTCATTACCTTATGTTCATTCTTTTTCCGGTCAGATTTGATCGTCTCTAGAAAGTTGTAGAAGAACTTCATCACTTCAGAAGGGAAGAGTGACACATCCATCTTTTCAAGAATTACCCCCAAGAACGGAAACAGAACTGAAAAGAAATCGGAATTGAAAAGATAAAAGTTAACTCAGGGCTCAAGGGGGACAAGAGAGACTGTCTGGTTATACAGCACAATGTTTGACATACCTACAAGTACAAGCAAGGGATTCAGGAAGTTGAACTTGACCATTCTTTTAATGTTTGCTACAAAAGGATCAGCAGGATGGTTGATGGAATCAATGTCCACACTGAAGGCAGTGCTAGTCACCACATCCATACTGTAAGGCCCAAACACACTACAAAAAAAAAAGGGAACAAGCAAACAGATAACGCATCATCAGGTTTATGTTAAGAAATAGTCGTTTCATATTTACTGCATAGCACAATTAACACAATGAACTGAATAATACCGATGAAGAGTCTGTGCCCCAATCTCAAGGCAAACAACAACATTACTCACTCTTTAACATCCATGACTTCATCCGCCTCTACTTTCTTATGAAGGCTCCTAATCAGATTACTTGAGTGCTGCAACATTATCGTGTACATCTGTCCAAAAGTAAATAACAAAATCATTCACTATTTATAGACTGAAATCATGGAGGGAAAAAAACAGTGTGAATAATGGACAAAGAAAGTGAATAGTAGTCATTAAAAATATGTTAAAGCTGCAGAGTGCTTTTTAACCTCTTTCAGGCGTCCGCTGGTGAATGATGGAGAGAGTACATTGCGAATCCTCTTCCATTCTTCATCTTCTACTATTGATACAGCATCACGTAAGGGTCCATTTAGGCCCAGATCCTAACCACACACACACACACAATTTCTTCTTTACATTGCATTCTTCGATTAGTTTTGAGGTCATAACTTGGGATATTGAACAGTGTGGTTTTTTCATTACCCGTCTATTGGTGAAGACAGAATAACACTCCTTAACCAAGACTGTTTTGATCATAGCTGTGTCCATTATAGCCAGTAAAGGCTGCCTGCCATCGTACAACCTTGAAATGCAAGAGCAGATAGTTTGGCGAGCCAGTTACAGCCTGGAGCATCACGTGAGAAATGTATAAGATGTATTCTTGCACACACACTTACCCCCACATCTTTCCATATTTCTGATAGCATGCTGTGTCAAAATTGTGGACGCCCTAAGGAATAAAATGAGAGAGGCGGGACAAAAGGTATACAAACAGTCAAAACCATTATCAGCAGAGTGTAAGCTTAGATCACTAATTTGACAAATGCGTCTCACCTTTCTGTACTCCAAAAATGTCCCAATAAATGGCATAGGACGGGGTCCACGGATGCCTATTTTCTTGAATAGGCCATATGGAGCATATCCATATCTGAGGATTAAAAGCAGGATTAGAAAACAGATCAAATCCATCAGTGATTACAAAAGTCATTTTATCCACCCTCCTGTTCTTTTGTGAAATTTCTCCACACTTTATTTCTTTCATGATTTGTCTTTGAATATATATTTATTTTATAGTGCCTATTGTTTTCATTATAAGTGAAAATAAAAGTAACAAAGTATAAACAAATAAATTTTTTGATAAAGAATGTAGAAATGTCAATGTCTTCTCTATTTTATTAAATTTTTAAATGTCTACCCAAATATCTGCTTTATTTAGATCGCTATGTATTTGTATTGATCTGAATGAAGCTGGCTTGTGCTCTTCATTTCCTTAGCTCAACAGTAAATAATAGTAGTATATTCTAAACATTCAAATCTTGCATTATCAGAAGACATAAAATGATTCAACTGCCTGGTATTAAATTGACAATTTTATGACACATATTTTACAGCCCTTATGACATTTTACCTCAATGGAGTATCAACCCTCATCTATTATGAGTCATTGATGTGCTTCACATTCCCTCACATGGTCACAGAAGTGGTCCTAATGCCAGTAGGCTATACTTTAAATGCAGAGGGTGTATCCCTTCTTTTTTTTTTTTTTTTTACAATTACTGACCTCCTGTTGTTGAGAGGTGGCTGTAAAAAGTAAAACAGGTTATTTCCTAATACAGGATGCAGCAGTCATCAACTATAACACCATCTCAAACCAGTGCTGCAGTATAATTAAGTGAGTTTGTTGGAGCAAAGGCCATATGGCCCCAGGATGAAGTGTAGTATGATATTTTATGTACTAAAACAATCTTGTGCTCTTTATTAGAATTGTAAGGTGAAAAGCACAGGGGTATTATAACTTTTCTTCCCCCCCACAGCAGATATTTTTGACTTGATTTGAGCTACTTTAGATGAAACCACGCCCACTTCCAAAGCCAGCGATTGTATGGTGACTGAACTCTGAAGTAAACTCTCTAAAAGTGTGGGCTGATAAACAGAGTGCAAACAAACTCATGACATTCAGCGCCCCATATGGCTCTTATGGTTGTCATACTTCGCGGTGTGCGCGGCTTCTCGGCGTCGCGGTTAAATGTAGGTTAACAAAACCAAAACAATGGAAATGTTTGTTTTGGAAGAAGTGGGACGTACGGCCAAATCAATTCTACTCCCTTCTCCGCTGGAGGAGAAAACAGTCAAATAAAACTAAGTTCAACAATGCTCACACAGTTTAGAAGAAACCGTTACAAAATAACTCTTCCCCCCTTTTTTATTTTTATTTTATATTATTTGTAATTGGTTCGTTTCGTCCGGAAACTTTCTCTTTCTCTCTCAGCATTTTAACAGACATAGATAAACAACAGCACACAGGCCTACTTACACTTACACACGTACTTACACTGCGATTATAGTAAGGAGAAAGACTATTAAAGTCCAGGTCTCGATGGAAAACTCCGGGAAAAAGCCCATCTTCACTCCTGTGCTCACCTCTGTCGACTGCGGTCACTTCTCACTGCTGGGTGGATTAAGAGTTAAAGGTCCGGAGGGGCGGTCGCACTTTGTTGGAGATAATTGAAGGTTACGCAACACACAGTATCTCGACCATCAGTCCTTAACTTTGAGTGTCCATACCCTAATGCATTCCCTAAAAGTGGCCAAACCTGCATTACAGCGCCCAACGGTGCTGTAATGCAGGTTTGGTATGGTACGGTTATGTATCGATTGTTTGTGCAAAGGATTTAAATAGTTCTCGCGGAATAATATCAGTGTGGTGATATTGCCTTCCTTATTTCATCATGTGTTGAAATATTAATAGTAGTCTATTTCTAATTATTTTAGGAGCTAATGCACCATTAATCATTCTAAATTCTAAAACAATGCCCATTTATGTAAACTTACAGGAAGTAAAATATCTATTTAGGAGTGTGAGACCAGTGGAAACAAGGAATTGTAGCGAGCCCCTGTGGGATAAACTGCAGAATCAGTATTGTGAGTGGGTAAATAAGTTACTGGAATGGGAACAAGGGGAGACTAGAGTGTTTCACATTGTAGTGCAACCATGTAGAAACCCTGTGTCCACCTCCAACGTTGACTGAATAATAATCATTTTATAGTGGATGCCAAGTGTTAAATTTCTTTTCAGACAAAGGCAGCCCTGTATTGTAAGAAGAACAGTGACAATAAAGGATGATGATGAAGGACAGTGGCATACTAATTAGCAAGTATCCTCTCCAGATATTTCTGAATGACATGAAGCTGGCCTTTTTCACTGCACAC
This sequence comes from Bovichtus variegatus, assembly GCA_943593645.1. NCBI lineage: Eukaryota > Metazoa > Chordata > Actinopteri > Perciformes > Bovichtidae > Bovichtus > Bovichtus variegatus. Next base: position 11,320 of record CALSCE010002509.1, read on the forward strand.
ATTTGACTTATTCTAGAAGGGAAAGAAGCACAGGTGAAACTGATGACATTAATGATGGCTCCGATTTCAAGTGTCCCAGTAAGCCATGACAGTGGGACAGTGCACATTACCGGGACCCTGAAACTGAAGCAGCTAAATGGAATTTAATCATTATTTACACTTTAAGCTTTTCTGACTGTGTCAAAATGTCTCCCATGAAAAAGGCATTTGAAACGAAGACAAAACAAAAAAATAAACAAACTTCAACTGCCTTAACACCCATCAAGGATCACAGAGTTTGACAATTACATAATCAGTGAACTCATTCTGCACGTAGAAGCAGAAGCAGGCCGGCCTATTAAGGCTCCCCCTAAGAAAATTCCAAAATGTGCGACAAATGAACAGAATAGAGCATACTTTAGGAGCCTATTATTTACCTTCTTTCTGGCTTTCACCTTTTACCTAACCTGCCGAGCCCTGTAGTCATTGTTCTCTCTTGATCACATTTTGAAAAACAGGTGTCACACAGTCCTGCTAAATAGAGCAAAAGTTAGAAGATAATAATACCTGAGTGCTGACCTTTAGACAGACCAGTTAGACTATGTCATGCTGTAATTGCTGCTGTCAGTCAGTGTATGCCTACAACAATGACTACATGGGCAAAGGTTCTGGGGGAAATTATTTAGTTAAGTTACTTCATTTTGTATTTGTGTAAAAGCTCTATTTAAATCAAACTAGGACAAGAAATGCTGCAGTATGTAAAGAAGGGGGAGAACCACTCAGAAAGCTACTTCCCATTGACTGTTTGAAAATAGACTCGTGGGCCTAACGGGAGCATACAAACTCTGGAAATGTCACAACCGTATCTACAGTCTTCAAGTGGATATAGAAATATAGAAACCTTTTTGCAATTTCTTTTTTATTCTTGTAAATTTGGCTAACCAGTTTTAGATTTTTTTTTTAATTAAGATTAAAGGTATTTACATTTATAAATGATCTCTCACTGAAGTCATATGTATATATATTATAAATATTTAACATATTGTCCAGTCCCAGTGTTGTCACATACAGTAGATATGTGAATGACAGCAGCTGAACAAAGTTTTATCTGATCATCTGTGTTCAGTGAGCCATGATTGATAAAATCAACCAAAGTAAAAACATCCGTAACAGGTAAAACCAGTGTCCTCTCTGCATAGTTCGGCACAACAAGACAATCAGCAGACTACAGACGACAGGTTTTCCCCAACATTTTCAAACATGTCCACCTGATTGAACCAGTGAGCAGTTTGGCTTTGTGGCCAAGGCCGTGTCATAAAGCATGTACCTGCAACAGCATAGAAAGACCGGTTGCTTGTACAAATTGTTTATGCATAGATCCATAAAATCTGCTTTCACATCCTTCTTCACTACAACAAATAAACAGGCTTTTGCTACATTTGTACATCTGTCACTGTGTCCCCTAACTCATAACATGTTTGCTTCCTTGATTACAAAAGTCTAAATAAATAAAACAGAAGGGGAAAACTCCATCATCAAGTCAAAAAAAAGACAGCCGCACCTGTGAAGTGAGTTGGTAGAAAAGAATATTCCATTGTGATCTGAGGAGGCTGCCTTTGGCTGTGGCTTGGTCAGCAGAGAATAAATAGAGTTATTTTTCTCATTTCTTCTCTCGTATTTCTGTGATCCCATGTGGATGTATCAATGTCAACACGCTGCGTGCGTTTGTGTGTATGTGCCCACAATATTGCAAATTCCTGTCTGCCTGCAGCACTACACCGAACAACTGGCAGTAGCGCCGTTGCTCTCTGCTTGGCTCAGATCAATCTTGTAAAGATGAGTTTCCAAGTATAGTGAGAGCAAGCCATGAGAGACGGATAAGATATTGAAGGGAGGCCATAAGAAAAGAGGAAAAAGCTGATGATGAGGTCTGAACAGAAATCAGGGGGGAGATTGAGAATAATGCACAAATACATCAAACAGGCTGCTGATTGATATAAAATGTCTCCAGAGTCCAAACCTATCATTTCTTACAGTTGTTTTAAGTTGCTCCTGGGTACTTTGCCAGACAGGATTCAATTACACGCCTTAATGCAGTTCAACATTTCAGTACGAGTCGAAGATGAAGTCATTAGACTGCAGTTACATAGTTTTTGATGTTATTCTGAGGAGAGGGGAAATTAAGGGGTGTGTAATCGCAGCTGGGTGGCCAGTGTGTCCTCCAGATGTTGTCTGGGAAATGTTAATCGACCTGCTAATGAAGTCTGGGCACCTCCTGTCCGCTCTGAGCCTCAGAGAGTCTGTGACATTGGAAGGGACACCTGCCTATCCGTCCAAATGACAGCTGAGTTGCAATGAGACACACAACAGACTGACATCTCTTGCTCTCTCCGTCTCTGTCCATGTCACACACACTCACACAAGTATACAAGCGCGTGCGCCTGGATAAATACATGAAAGACATGAAATCCATGAAGCACATTTAACAAAAATATTGGCTGTCGATCAATGTAATGAAAACAGCTCACCCCCTTTATCTAAGTGCCATGCAAAGCTTTATTCAGACAGTGGTATACCCTTCATTGCTCAAACAAATATAAAAAATAGAGAAGAAAAGCTATATGCGGGCTCCCTTGTTCGGTTGGCTATGACCACCCTGGCTTGCCTTGGCAGACGACCTGGTGAATGTCACCTTCTACAAGTGTGTGCATGTGTGTGGGTGTGTGTATCTTCCTCCCTCTTACGGCCATGCATGTGTAAACAGTACATGGTGAGTCATGCTGGGGAGGAAGAGATGTTGACATTGCAGCATGGAGAGGAGGCAGATGACTTCAAGTGCCTGGTAGTTAAGGCGAAAGCAAAGTCTCTTTATAGCAAAATCACGAACTTAGAGGCACAGACACAAGCCATACATGTCATGGCCTAGAATGTTCCCCCGGCTTCCTGTCTTATTTTGTAAAGTGCTTTCCCCTTGTGTCTTGTTTAGTCTGACTTCCTGTCTCTGTAATCACCCTGCCACCCTTGTCTCATTGCCTGCCCTCTCCAGCTGTGTCTCGTCTGTGATTAGTGTCTGTGTGTATATATTCCTGTCTTGTTTGTCTTGCTCCTCGTTGCTTCACTCCTCGACAATACGTCTGTACTTGAAAGAGAAAATGGTTTGCTATGATTGCACGTATTCTATAAGGCTTGGGTGTACATACCAGCAGAGGGCAGCACAGGGTAACATTTGTGATGGTCACGAAGGACAGTAGGGGAGTTGCTGGAAGTTAGGACGTCAACGGCCACTTGTCTTTCATAGCTAACCTTTTCCTGCTTTTTAAAAGGTCATATAATAAAGTGCCTTATTAATCATACAATACATTCACCAGCTCTATCACAATTTGCTGCGATGAAATGAAACGATGAGACACATTTTCTAATCAGCGGTCTTAGCTTTTAGCAGCTCATTGCTCTGTACCTCTGCAGCCTTTCTCTGCAGGCTGCTGCACATTTTTCCAATAATTGTTAGTCCTCTGAGCATCAGTCTTGGCCCACAACCTCTACAGTACCCGTGTCTCAGAGGAGGAGCCACATGGCAGTGTGGAGTCACAGGGGGAGTTGTACAGGGACAGTTAATGGCAGTCAGGCTGGTGCAATATGTCTCCGTGCAGCAGCAGGTACAGGGACCCCCCCAACCCCCCCCACCACAGGGAGCTGAGTAACATTGTGACTGTGTCCCGCCCGTGCTGCTGCAAAGTCACACACCTGCATCACTGTGACGGCACACCACAGAGTTTGGACATTGTGTCTCTTCATATCTCACATATTTGTGTGACTGAAAAGTGTAGGTGCAATCTGTTTTGTCTGTCAGAGGGGGAGGGAAAACAGCAGGAAGAGAGGGAAGGAGAAGGGGGAGAGAAAAAAACGTGTATGCAAGAATGATAGATACTGACGCAAGCGTCTGAGTGCGTGTGATGTTTACTTGTTCGATGCCAACTCCGGTGTCCAACTTATCCCATTAATTTAGACAGAAAATCATGTCCACCATCTGGCGGCCACTTTCGATGAGTTATGGCTGCTCGTCCGGCGGAGCGGCTGTGATGAAAGGAAACTTTGCTGGAAAAAGCGCACCAAGAAACAACAGATCACAGATTAACAGCATACTCGAAGGCACACACACACACACACACACGGTGACAGGGTGATTTAGTGGCTTTTAATCATTCCTAAATTGCCTGTCGTTCGCTATCTCACAGCAGTACTTGATTACACACACCGGTACACTACATGAAACAAGATCCTACTCCAGTCAGGCACTGGGAGAAGCCCGGCCAGGAGTTTTGTGGGTGTTAAAGCTAGCACGCCTTGAGAGTCCATTACATCCTTTCTAATCTGACAGGAGGAGTCGGAGGAAAGTGCAAAGTGAGAAGGGAGGGCAGCGAAACCCTAATTGATCTCTCCTGTATGAGGGAGAACATTTTTAACCAACATTCCATCAGTTCCATCAGTGGCGTGGGGCGAATCCACTAAGTCCAAATGCTCCACATTCGGCTGCCTTTCCAAAGGATTTCTGAGAGGTACAGTGCCAGTCACTTTATGATTCTAAATCCCAGCTCTGTGTAGTGCCAAGATAATGTTCGAAACAGCCCGAGGGTAGAAAGCTGTGGTCAGAGCTGTGTCCTTATCTGACTGCTACCGTTACAGTAATTCTACAATTGCAGTGTTTACAGAGCCATAATTTCACCACTTACACTCACGTATTGGCAATGGTTATGTGGGTAAAAACAATGCATCATAAAACGGCACACTGTATGGATAAATTGATCATGAATAAAACCAACTTTTAAACAATGCATGATTTTGGAACCTCCAAATAAAATCTTTATATAAAGTATTTAACTTAAACCTTGTTTGTAGTGTTTGAGTGACTAAACTTGACAATATTTATATATATGTATTCACTATGAGCCTAAAGCAGTGGGTCCTGATTGTGACCCCTTAAAATGACGCAGGTTGCCATCTGAGTAATTTATTTCCTTGTTTTATTTGAATGCTTTTTTTAGAGGTCAAAATTACCAGTAATTTACACATTTTCAAAGATCATAGGAAAGCGAAATTGCGATTGGCATAAATACATTTTTCTGATTTCATGTCCTTTTAATCATATTGCCAATTCAGATTTAACTTGCCAATCATTGAGGATTTCTGACTCCAAGTAGAACCATTGCCCTAAATCCGTGAATGTGAATCAATGTGTGAATCACCCTTATATATTCAGTTTAAAATAGCATCAACAATATGCGTGTGGAGTATATTCAGGGCAGAATTAAGCAGTTATGGACCCTGTTAAACAAAAACAACATATGTGTTTTGGCTGGAGTTGCAGCTGTATATATCCAGGGCTTTTAAGGGTCATATTCGCAGCTCTTTAATACTTAGGGCATTTTGGAACGCATGAAAGCTGCTTGGCGATGAGAGTTTGTAATCTCTCGATCCATTTTAGGGTTGTTTTGAAGGGTTTAGAGTTTTGCTAGTTTGTTGGACAGGCGCCTGCTGTCCAGGATGTGTGACCACTGTCTGACCAACAGGGCAGAGATTAGCACAAATACAACACATGCGCACACACACACACACACACACACACACACACACAAGCCTACGTAACTTTTACTGAACAGCAGCAGTGGCCTAAAGTGGTAATGAGAAGATAGAAGGTAAGATTCTCTTGAGTCTATAAAGACATCATCATGTTTACCTGTCACATGCTAAAGCGTAGTAATGTAAGAGGAGAACAATTTGAAAAAGAGACATAAAGTCAGAGAACATACTTGTTTATGTCAGTTACACAGCATATTTCTAACGTTTGCCAGCATTAGCCACCATAAGCTACTTGTCATACCAGACCAAGGTTTTAGCGACTAAAGTCCTTAATGAAATGAGCAAGAGTTTTCTTTATTGCTTGGATAAAGCAATTGGAAGACTGTGTTATTTATTCTTTTCAAAGTTACATAATCTTGATTGAATGCTGGCAAGCACAGTAACTGTTTCCTTTTTAAAAACTTTTTTTTTTAACTTGGCTCCCTTTTGGCCTTGCTGGAGATATTTTGAAATGTCAGCCTATGTGAACATATTTTTGGAGATTATCTAAAAGTATATTGCTGGCCTTTTTTTCATAGTAATGGAATATATCACCCAAATGCTACATCATGCCTCTTTAATGCAATTTTAATAGTCTTTGGATGACATTGGGGATCTATGGCACAGAGGAGTACGCAGCATGTGGTTGTGGCTATAAAGACAATACTTTTTTTGTAGGATAATGGGATTTATTGAAAATATTAAAAAGATACATCTTGAGCCTCATCCTTTAAGGAACCGTGGACTTATTTGGACTCTGACTTTGAAAGTCACATTCGCGGCATAAGCAGGGCATCGTTTTTTCACTTGGAAAATACATCAGAAACTTTAGCATTATATTTCAAGCTGATTCTGAGAAACTGGCTCATGCATTTATGAACGTCTCACTGACGCAATCTGTTTTTTTTTTAATAACTCTACCTACGTGCTTTTGGTGGCATTTTCCCTTCTTTTTTTATCGTTGCATTTCTATTGTATTTGATCCAGTATAATCTTATGTACATTTTATTTTACCTGTTGCTGTGTGCATTTTAAGGTAAAGCACGTTGAGCGTGTAATGGAATATATTTATGTGAGTAAAGTTGCCTTTTTTAATGAAGACTAGTATTGCTTTCTATTTAAATGTAAGACCTCTCTTGGTCCCTTGTTTTAAAGCTGCGTGATAGACAGCTTTCCATGACCCGACACAATTAAGGTGACACTTTTATCCCAATCTGATATCTGCAGTGCCATTAGAAACAGTCAGAAAGATGTCCGCGGTGTGGCTGGGTTGTCTGTGCAGACAGCAGCCATCACCAGCGTCGGACCACGTCTCCCTCCTCCCCATTTACAGCCTCATTGAATCCCATAAAAGAAAGTGTCTATTTATGTGTCTGTGTCTCACCCTGTAACAATGTGCCTCTCTCCCACTTTCTTTCTTTCTGTGTGCCGGTGCGTGCGTGTGTGTGTGTGTGTGTGTGTGTGTGTGTGTGTGTGTGGGTGTGTGTGTTCACTGCAGCTTGTGTGTATGACTGAGTCCGGGGCTTATTGAGATGTATAGGATGACACAGCTGTTATCATACTAAAGCTCCCAACTGTGTCAGCCATTCAGCCAGTCAGACATTGATCCTAGTGTGAGATTTTTCAGAAATGCACATCAAATCTAAAATACACACATTACACAGACACTCACATTATGGGGACACAAATCTGTGTCTGAGGGCCTGCATGCGTGTATCTGGGATGTGTGTCACACTCATCTTACTTTGCCCTCAGAGGTAGACTCTCTAATCCTTAAAGGAGGGAGCAGAAAGGTCCTATAACAAGCGTTTGTTGGATGTGGGCTCTGTCGCTAGTGGATTTACTGATGGAAAATCTAGTAATTCTCTCTTCTTTAACCTCACAACCAGAGAGCAGCAAACATAACGGATTAGAGACAGTCCAACCCAACCAGGCTTGTTAGCTTCTGAGTCAATTACCTCAGTCAGAAAGAAGAGTTGAACAGTAGTAAAGATTCTGCTAAAGCCTGCGTACCTAAGTCCTGTATCAAAGCCGACTCAGACTCAGGTAGTCCTTTGCCTTTACCTCAACTTTTCAGATCGTTCATAGCGGATAATTCCAGTTTGTTACAACTTGGATCTTATTGATGTAGTTTTTATTTATTCCTATTGGTAGTATTAATAGCTCACTAAGTTAACTGGCAGGAGCTCTGCACCTTGGATGGGGCAAGAAAACCTAGTGATCAGACAATCATCCATTGTAAACATTCATCAGATCTTACAAAGCGACTTTCTGGTTCAATTTCGACCTACTGTTCCTCGGTGTACTTGGCAGGTAGACAGAGCTCCCAGATCTCAGCAATTACTTTTGTCTGTACTATGTCATCATCACTGATAGAAATGCGGGCCAAAACTAATGTTGTAATAAACAGAAATTACAGTATCTCCGTTTCACACCCCACTCTCACCACAATTTGCCTATTGTCAGCACGAAGACAAGTACATTATGGGAAATACGTATCGAAACTTCATGACGAATGCCCAGAAGAAGTAAGGATTAATCATACTCCAGCCTAGTCTGTCAGCGCGGTGACAAATTCACACTGCTCAGGGATCACACAGCCTCCCATGCTAACCCACCATCCATAGTCAGCATTGATGGAACAAGTGCAGCAGTGGTACACACACACACACAC
>CALSCE010002651.1:0-15360 GCA_943593645.1 Bovichtus variegatus
TGTAATGCGGGCGCACAAAGAAAGCTAATACATAAATCAAGAAAACTCAGATCATAAATCAATTAACAAAAACTTAACTGATGGTAACTAAGTGACTAAGTTGATCGTAACTGTAACAAATATGTTGCAAATCGCCCAAAAAACGAGAATAGTACATTTTTCAATTCTGCAATTCTAAAGAATAAAGATGAAATTTGGGCTAAAAATACAAACACCAAGCATGGTTATGAAAATTGTAAGGTGTAAATGGGGACAAATGGTGAGTTTGTCACATTGTCAAAAGGAATTAGTGATAATATGTAAATAAAATTTGAACTTTTTATCCATGTGTACAATGTGTATTGTCAAAATGTCCAATATGTTCACTATATTTTTATGATAAGGAATTGACTGTGTTGGCCTTAAATTATGACTGTGCATACTGCACTCTACATTCTGCTTATTGATAGAGCAGAGGAGAAATTACTGGTTGTAATAAATGCAGCAGACTAAAGCTCACAGACGCTGTCAAGCAGCACAGAACTAACACAAGCTGTGGCCTTGAGGAGACCAGAAAATACCAGCAGGTCGTCTCAGCTGCTGGGTGATTCATTGCTCAAGATCGGGACACACAGTGCAGTATTTTAGTCTATCATCTGATGAGCAGTCCTTTATGTTTGCTGGGACCCATTGACATTTGACCATAAAATCTACCCTGTAACAAATCAGTCATAAAGTCGACCTCATATCAATCGATGTGTTGTTATAAAACTGTGCGCAGCAGTGTGACAATGTGTCAAAGCTACTCCAGGGGAACAGGATAGTAGCACATTCATTGACGTTCAGGGAATGATGGCTTAAAATTGTAGCTTTGATCATAGCAAAGCTTTTGCACTATCAACGATGATCCTGAAAGCTCACTGCTCCACAACTTCAGAACGACATGCAAATAAACAATACACAAGCAAATGAAGAAAACCTTTGTCAATTTGACAACACGTGCAGCACTTAGATGCAGAAACGCACTGCAATGATGGTGTGTTTGGTTTCACCAAGAAACCTCCATTAGCATTGTATTACACAATTCAAAAGCACATCCAGCGCAGTTTAAGGGGTAAAATTACTTCATGGCAACTTCTTTCTTACAAGACACACAACTAACATTTCTTACACAGGGTTGACACTGTAAGCAGCCTGGTCTCCTATAAAACTTACGTTCCCATACACTGAAACTGCATTGTCAATTATGTCTTCAGGGAAATTTATTTTGTCCCTTTTTGTTTTTGTATACCAATTACGTTTCTAATCAAAGTCTGTCTGTGGAGGATTAATGGGTCAAATAAACTTGGGACTTTGATGCAGGATGCTGTCTGTGTCAATCTTGACTTTTTTTTAAATTTATGTCCGTTAAATAAATATATATATATATATATATTAAATAATAACGTAACAAACACACTTATTTGAAGCCAAACAATGATCTTTTTTTCTGAGTCTAACCAGGTAGTTTTGTTGCCTAAACATAACCAAATAGTTGTATTAATCACGTTAACCACATGTTTAAAACAGCAAATGTAATCCGGGAGAAAATACTTTTCCCTTGAAACGTAACTGATAATGCAGTTTAGTTATATGGGTACGCAATTTTGAAGGAGACAGGTTTACTGCAAGAGTTGCATAGCTTTTACACAATATTTGCAAACCATTTCAAAAACATATCTCCAGACGATTAAAAAAACAAAAAAAAACATGAATTAATAATAGCGTCTGTATAGTGGCCAGTGAGAAATATGAAGAAGCTGTGGACTGGGCAATTCACATGAGCTACCGTTTGATCCTTCTGCAGAGACAGAAAGATAAATGGTGCACACTGAGGGGGTCTCCCATAGAAAAGTGCAGAGGGATGGGCTCGGTTAGGAGCTCACCTGGTGTCTGATGGAACGCTGGATAAGAGCTATTTATCAGCCTGCCTCAGTGAGAGAAAGTCCTGCCAGCATATCCACTGCTCACAACGGGCTACCTTGAATAAATAATGGAAGATCTGTGTAATAGTGCGGGGGCACCCTGCCATTGACCACAGCTGAAGTAGGGCCCTCATTCACTGGACTGCATGTAAGCTGAATGATGAATTGTCTTTATTGAGCTGACAAGGCTGTTTTCACCGCTCACAACAACAGCCACAGCATGTCCACAGAGTTGATTCAAGAGGGATGAATATTTCTTGAGTAGCGTTCAGATTTTCTTTAAATTTTTAAGTAAACGGTGTTAATTTGACAAATAAATTAGTTGATGTGTCCTACTGTTTGACACATGAACTGACAACAACGTCTATCTCTAATAATTTCAAACATTACACCTCTTAGATTTGTACTTACAATTGCTTTTGCAACTTGAAATGAAACCCATTTCTTGGAGTAGTTTTACTCTGAGTTGTTTCCAGGGATTTGGACGTGTCGAAAAGTAACAGATGGAAAGAAACCTGTGAACGTTTTCACACTCCACGTTGAAGTTCAATGGGAATAACATATCAAAGTTAAGGAGACCACTGGCTCAAATCAAATGCTGAAACAAAATGTCCAAAACAAGACACATATTATTCCCGAGGAGGATATGAAGCTTTTGAAAAAAGATTGAATTCCCTCTTCCTTTTTTATGAAATAATATTGACTGATTTCAGGTGTACATTCGTGGATCTAGAGATACTGTATGTCTATTCATAGGAGATGTTCATCTCAAAAATAAAAGCAAGAAAACAAAAGATGTCCACTTTCTTATTAGTGCTGTTCTCTTACTCCCCATTGGCAGCAATGTGTACCACACATCTGGGGAATTACCACTAGCTAAATTAAACATCAAATTTAAAAATGTGTAGAAGAGATGCATGTAATCAAAGTCTTTCCCCCTTGAGTTTTACACCACACGTATAGAATTATGCAAATGCTACCCAAAAAAACCCAAGTCTTCCAAATTAAACTGCAAAATACAATGCGGACAGCATCAGTTGTCTGTTACTATCAAAACTGTTACAAATCACTGTTAAAAACATATTATAAATAATTAAGAGGTTGTAACTAATGGCCCACGATTAATGGTTAAGACATTCTTTATTAAATCACTAGTACTCCATTAATAGGGAAAAATCCCTAACAGGCAGCAACACATTCATTGTTGTACCTATACCTGCGAAAAGCAATGCAGTATAACCCTTGTAATCATGATCGAGGACGTGCAGGGCTGGCTGCCTCTGAGAAAGTCATGGGACATTGTATAAAGACTTCGTAAGGAGGAAGTTGACAGTAAACAAACACTAGTCTGACTAACCCAGGGGTCGGCAACCCAAAATGTTGAAAGAGCCATATTGGACCAAAAAAACAAAAAACAAATATGTCTGGAGCCGCAAAAAATTAAAAGCCTTATATAAGTCTTATAATGAAGGCAACACATGCTGTATGTATCTATATTAGCTATATTAGCCTACTATCAAAATGACTTAGTTGGCTACAAATACATAATGAGCATTCATGATTAAATGTTTATTTTCCCTGCAGTGCATTCTGTAGAGAACGACGCACCAGGTGACTGCTCTGTTGTACGATGCCGCCTCAAGTTTAACTTCATTACAATATTAATGAATTATGTTTCATTGCTTTGATGAAATTAAAGAAATGCAATAAATAAATCATATTAAAAAAAACGCATTTATTGAATGAAAAGTAAAAAAAATTACAAACCCCCATCTTTACATTCATGCTTTGGCTACCTCCCGCCAAACGCTTTCGAGCTTTGGCTACCCACAGGCAAATAAATCATATTTTTGATGCCAAATGCAGTTTGCATATCAACGATTGCACTTTGTAAATAATCACCATTGAGTGTGTGATCGTGATGGGCTTCTTTGAATTCTCTCAGAGAGGGGAAGTGGGAGAGCGTGCCTCGCTGTACATCTCTGGCAAAGACAGTCAGCTTGCGCTCGAATGACAAAACAGCTTCAAGCATTTGCAGTGCAGTGTTTCCCCGCCCCTGGAGACTTTCATTCAGCTTGTTAAGATGGCTTGTCATATCCACCAAAAAGTGCAGATTTCGAGCCACTCGGTATCTTCCAGTTGCGGGTAGTTCAGGTCTTTGCTTTTCAGGAATGTTTTCACGTGTTCTAAACAAGCGACAAAGCGACGCAAAACCTCACCCCTGGACAGCCATCGGACTTTGTTGTGTAGCAGGAGATCTGAATATTCGCTTTTAACTTCATCAAGCAATGCACGGAACTGACGGTGGTTCAATGCTTTTGCAATTATCTTGTTTACCATCTCGATGACAAGGTCCATCACACAGCCGTCAGTTTGTTTAAAACAGCAACCTGCCTAGCATCCCGCCCTGCTGATAGAAACGTGTGTCGCAGGCTATGACGCAAATCTTCGTTGACAGAAATGTTGAAATTTAATATTTATTCTACACATTCTTACAGCATTGGAAAACGTTAAGAATGTTTGTGTCATGTTTGTCCTCCTGAAGAAACCATATTAAAACAAAAAATATATTTTTCTCCCCCATCTTTTTCCATTTTCAAACATTTTTGAAAAAGCTCCAGGGAGCCACTAGGGCAGCGCTAAAGAGCCGCATGCGGGTTGCCGACCCCTGGACTAACCGGATGTACACTGTGGGTGTAGGCCTGCCATTGGCTGCCATTCTCCTCCTCTTCCGGAATTGTCACTTCATCCTGTGCTTAGCGCCGCCCAAGACGATTGCGATTAATTTAAAGAAATATCCACTTCACAGCCACGTTTTCCCCCTATAACAGATTGATTATATGTGGAGCCAGACCTTTCTCAAGCACTGACACAGCGGTGTGAAGATATGACTGTGAGACTCAACAAACTAAGGGCTGTTTGTGTCCCGTGTGAAACCAAAAGTCAATGGTGACTTACTTTAACATACTTTTTAAGTATTTAAGTAACGTCACATGCATAAATTATGTGAGTTACGTTACAAATTTAGTTATTTTAACTCAAACCACAATCTTTTCCTAAACCTAACTTAGTCGTTTTGTTGCCTAATCTATTCTGCACTGCAGCGGCTTGAACAGGCGCATTGATTGCTCATGCTGCTGGTTATTCAAAGGAAAATAACTTTTCGGAAGATATCATACGAAGATACGTTGACCAGTTGCGGAGCTGCAATAATCCCCTTATACTTTAAATATTATTAGAAGAATTACTAGTTTTAACATTTTTTGGACTGATTAAATAAACCGTAAGGAGGAATGCAGCTGTCTCGGTTTTTCTGCACAATATTTTATGAGACCAGGGTGTAAGGGAATTTTGCCTGATCTCCATTTCAAATACAAAAAAAGAAATCCCCAAATGACAGTCTCATTCAGTCTGAAAGAACAAACAAAATGAGTCTATATGATTGATGGAAGAGACTAAATCAATGGAGGATAAAAATCCTCCCTTTGAACACCTTCTTTCTGAATGCTCCGCGTTCAGCAACTTTTTAATCCCTGCTTGAGCTTTCCTCAGTGCTTTGGTGGTTTGGGCTGCAGCTTGATTAATAATGTAATGGTCTCCACATAAAGTGGTCAAAAGATAGGAGGCAGCCTTTTTACTTGAATACGACAGAAAAATGCATTAAAAACACAGCGATGGAGGAGACGTGATCAGGGTGCTACAGGTGTGAGTGCCACAAGTTATCACAGAACACCTTCTCTAGCTGTTGTTAACACACAACATGTGTGATCATGCTGGACTGAGCAGATGCAGATACAAATATGCCTTCATCCCTCAAGATAGTAATGTATGAAAAAAACAAGTTTGCCACCTGTTGTTGGTAAATCTGACCACGACTTATTTTTATCTGCCTACAGTCAGACAAACTCAGTGATGCTGTTTTAATGTTTTTGAAGACAGGTAGTGAACTCAGCCTAGTTTAGCTTATTCTCCATAGAGGATGGCTTTTCTAACCTGATACATGTTGTAATTTACATATTTTTTTAGTAAATCATTTCTGTATTAAAGAACTGAGATCAAGCTTCTTACCTTACCTGCATTATGAGTAGAGTGTTTGGAGCTAGGCCTCTGTATACAAATCCCCCTTCTTTGGCCAAAATAAACCTACATCAAATGTCAATAAATGTGTAAAAGCACACAAATTTTTGACAAAGAAGTCGATAGAACCTTATAATTGAAAGGTCATGATACATGTATGCAACCCTGTCTTCTACAAAATTCTGTTCCCATACAACGTGCGGCTATGGCTCACAGTGGAGTGGTCATCCACCAGTCAGAGGGTCAGTGGTTCAATCCCCGGGCTCTGCAGTCAGCAAGATACTGAACCTCAAATTGCTCACACACAGTTGCGTGCGAATGGTTACCACTGATGAGCATGTGGCACCTACAGTAGCCTCTGACTCTGTATGAATGTGTGTGAATGGGTGAATGCTGATGTGTTGTAAAGTGATCTCAATTACATTTTGAGGAAAACTGTGATTACACTTGCAGTTTTAAACATTAACAACATAATTTGAAACAAACCAAAACCAAAATGCAACAAGACTTCTTGGTAATGTTTAGTAAGAGATCATGGTTTTCATAAAATAGATGTGTTTGTTACATTGTTGAAGTAACGTACGTAACTTAAAATAAGTCAACAGTTGACTTTTGGTTTCACATAGGACACAAACTGTGAAAGTCTATTGTTTGTTTGACCTGTTCATCCATCCATCCGCCCCAACCTTCCTCCAATGTGGACTTGAAAAGAACCGTATTTGTGATTGCGAGCTCCCCCGCTCACACAGGGAATAAAAGAGGGAAATAAAGAGGGAGAGTAGACAGTTTAGGGTAGACAGTTTATTCAAGGAGCCTTCACGCTGCACCAGGTTCTCCCCGCCCTCGACTACCGCGGCCGCTGGTGCTGATGCGGACTCCGTCTCCGCCTCCTCTGTAGACAAACCCAGCCTACTGCAAGACAGAACCAGGTCATCGCCGTGCTTTTATTGTGTGACTGATTACCTGATTCTGTCCAGCTGCCTGGCCTCCAACTGAGCCACTCCCATCTCATCCCCAGCAGCCGACTCAGCCACCACACCCCACTGCCACATACCCCCACCGCCCGACTCAGGCCGGGAGCCCACTGGCCGCAAGCTGACCCCCCCTCCCCCTTCACCGAACGCGAGAGAAAGTCAGCCACAACCATCCGGTTACCTGGCCTGTGGATCACCTTGAAGTTAAACTCCTGTAATGCCATATACCAACGAGTGATCCGGGCATTGGTATCCTTCATGCGGTGGAGCCACTGGAGCGGGGCATGGTCCGACCAGAGGGCGAAAGAGCGTCCCAGGAGATAATAACGCAGTGCGCGGACCGCCCACCGTATGGTGAGGCACTCTTTTTCCACCGTACTGTAGTTCACCTGCCGCTGAGCCAGCTTCCAGCTAATGTACAGTACGGGGCGGTCGACCCCCTCCACATCCTGGGACAAAACGGCCCCCAGCCCGCTGTTCGAGGCGTCGGTCTGCAAGACAAAACGGGAGAGCGAAGTTAGGAAAAAACAGGAGCGGCTCCCCACAGAGAGCTTGCTTTAGCCTCTCAAACGCCAGCTGACACCACTCCGTCTACTGGACCGGATCTGAGGCACCCTTTCGGGTCAGGTCGGTCAGGGGGCTGGTCAGCTCCGAAAACCGAATGAACCGCCGGTAATAGCCAGCCCCATAAACCTCCTGACTTCCTTTTTTGTCTTGGGAGCTCGACAGGCAGCAATGGCCGCAATCTTCTCTAGCTGTGGCCACACCTGCCGGCCGCCCAAGTGGTACCCCAGATACCGTACCTCCCGCCGTCCAACCGCACACTTCCTCGGGGTAACGTGCGTGACATATAGGACGTGCCCTGGTCAGTTAAGATCTCTTTCGGGATCCCAACTCGGGAGATAACGTGAAACAGTGCCTGCGCCACACTCTTGGCCGAGATAGTACGCAGCGGCACTGCTTCAGGATACCGCGTTGCGGAATCCACGAGGACTAACACAAAGCGATATCCCCGTGCACTCCGGGCTAATGGCCCGATGAGGTCCATGCCAATTCTTTCGAATGGTACCTCAATTAATGGTAATGTGGCAAAGGCGCTTTTGGGGTGGCCGGCGACCACCGCTTCACGTCCGCACGGATGCCCGGCCAATAAAATCGGGCCATGATCCGGTTCAGTGTTTTGTCATACCCTAGATGACCGGACATGGGTTTGTGATGAGCCGCCTGGAAATTAATTTCACGACTGCTGCTCGGCACCAACAACTGGGTGTTTTCCTCCCCTGTCTGCGTATCACGGCTCACCCGGTGCAACCTGTCCCTAATCACCGTGAAGTGTGGGTGAGTGAGTGGTGCGTGAGTGGTGCAGCGGGGAACCATCGATACTTACGACCTGGTCAAAAGCATGACGGAGGGTTTCGTCCCGGGACTGTTCGAGGGAGAAGTCCTCTACTGGACGCACAGGCTTGGACGGGGAAGCTTCGTCCCGAGCCTCCCCGCCGTCCCCCTGGAAGGGCCCCACCTCCTCCGAGTCCCCACTCAACACCTCACACAACTCACATGTCCCCACTGCACGTGAACGCACCCCCATAGCTTTCCCCACTAGCCTATGGAACCCCGGCCAATTTGTTCCCAGAATTAGGGGGTGCGTAAGGCGAGTACTAACTCCAGCCTTAACCCTATGTATTTTTCCCCTGAACGAAATGGTAAGAGTCACCACCGGATACTCGTGAATATCACCATGAACACACCTCACCCTCACCCACCAATGCCCCGGGCTGAACCAAGCACTGATGGATCATGGTTTGGGTACAACCGGTGTCCAGCAGAGCGTGGTGTATACCCCCCTGTATACATACCGGTACGCGGTATGTCCCTTCCGGACCGGGGGAGGAGTCTGGCGGTCCCGCAACCCGGACCAACTGTCCGACCTCCATGAGTGGGCACTCATTTGAGGACCTCATCTGGGTGCCGGAGGACCAGACCCGCCGACTGTGCTCTGTGGAGAGACAAGAGAAGGGGTATAAGGGGGGTTGGCAGCTGCCAGGGCACCGGCGGCGTCGTGGATGTGCAGGGGGCTAGCAGCCGCTGCCCCCGCAGGGAACCTCCTCCTCGGGGGTGGGGTCGGCCGGCTCGCTGGGACGCTCGGTGACCGGGCTTCCTCCTTCACGCTCCGCCGGGGAAGAGAAAGTTGGTCCTCCGTGAGAATGACCGTGGCCTCTAGGCTGATGGGCCGGTGACACTGGACCCAATTTGCCGTGGAGGAGGGTAACCCGGCGACAAACTGCTCCAGTGCCACCTGCCCTACAACGTCCTCTGCGGAGTTTATCCCTGGCTGAAGCCAGTGCCTCGCTGCCTCTAGGAGCTGCTGCGCGTAGGGGAAGGGGCGGCCGGCGTCCTCGAAGGAGAGACCCCTGAACCGGCGGCGGTGTCCCTCCGGCGTGCTCCCCAGCCGGTCCAGAATGGCCTTCCTCAGCTGGTCATAAGTGTGGCGAGAGGACGCCGGCAGGCTGTGGGCCGCCAACTGCGCTTCCCCGGACAGCAGGGGTAGTAGCCGCACCTCCCACTCCTCCCTCGGCCACCCGCACGCCGCCGCCATGCCCTCGAAGATGTCCATGTATGCCTCCGGGTCGTCCTCGGAGGTCATCCTCAGCATGGCGACTTGCGGCGGTCGGGCCGGGCTTGCGGCGGTCGGACCAAACTCGCCCTGGCTGCAGCAGCTCCTGCAGGAGAGCACGGTCCTCGCACTGAGCGGCCGCAATGTCCTCGAGAGCCTGGTAGGGTGGCCGTGCCCTCCTGCATCGCGCCGAGGAGATGGAGTGCTTGCCCCAGCGGACTGGGTGGGGATTCTCCCTCTGACATAGTCACACAGGGAATAAAAGAGGGAAATAAAGAGGGAGAGTAGACAGTTTAGGGTAGACAGTTTATTCAAGGAGGCTTTCATGCTGCGCCAGGTTCTCCCTGCCCTCGACTACCGCGGCCGTTGGTGCTGACGCGGACTCCGCCTCCATCTCCGCCTCCGTCTCTGTCTCCATCTCTCTAGACGAACCCAGCCTACTGCAAGACAGAACCAGGTCATCGGCGTGCTTTTATTGTGTGACTGATCACCTGATTCCGTCCAGCGGCCTGGCCTCCAACTGAGCCACTCCCATCTCATCCCCAGCAGCCGACTCAGCCACCACACCCCACTGCCACAGTGATACACCAAAAACAAACATAATCCTGGATAAAGGATTTGTTTGTATGCAGCACATATTTATAACTAATACATTTAGAATTGTGGCACAATTTGCATCACTTATTAAAAAAATTATTAAAACCCAAAAACTATACTTTGTAAAGTGTCTTTTTAGATGAGGATGTTCTTCCACCTGCGACAAAAACTATTTTCTCAGCTGAAAATAACGACCTTGCCTGAAACATAATGCATCCGTCCACGTGCAAGGTCCACTGTTCCTTTAAACAACCTGGGGTCGTCTGTAAATCTCTTGCTGCCCTACTACAGACAATAAAGCTGCCACAATGAGAAAAGTTCTTAATAAAGGCGAGGATTACTCATGAAAAACACACTTAAAGTGGCTCTGTGGCGTGGTGTGCAGAGAAGATGAGGCGAGTTAAAGAGGCAATAAAGTTGCTTACTGAAGGATGCTGACTAACAAGATAAAAAAAAAAAGATCAGCGCTTGATGCCTCATCTTTTATTTTAATGACAATTAGAAGTTGGTGTTTCACTCTCTGCAGGCCGTAGCGGATTCAGGGCAGCAACAGCAAGGATTTAAATAAGGAATCAATACTATTAAAGACTATTGTCATGATTTAGGGATGGTAGTACAATGCCTCTAAAATTCTAATTTCGGGTGCACATTGATACAAATATTGTTCAGCCATAAGAATGTGTGCAGCCTTGCTAATCTGTAGGAACAAAAGGAACATCTGATACCATGTTCAGAAAACACACTCCCGTCATAAAACAATCTTTTTCTATAAATAAATAAAATAGGCATTTTTCCCTTTTTTCTCTACAAACTAGACACATCTAACAGCATTGTGCCAAAGATAACATCTGTTCAATTTTAGATACATTAGCTTCTTAGAATGTTGTATTTGAGATAACTATTTGAAAATACTCAACTTTTATGTATCGAATTATCACATTAAGAATGTATACTAACGTTAACATGTGCAAGCAGCAATTACTGGTTAAAGTCCTAACATTTACCAAAGTCAGAGTCATATTTGAGGCAATTCTTTCTAGAGTCACTGATATTGATGCCCCCTACTAATACAGCACATGCTTGACAAAATACCACAGCAAACACTGCTCACACTCAACTTTATCATCCAGATTGACTTGGTGCATAAATATGAAAATGTGTTTGGACAAATCTGTTATTTTCACCCACCTAATTTGAACAGTGCATGTGAAGTGGAACAAATTATACAATACAATACAATATATTTCAAGTCAAACACTTTTTCAATGACCACTGACTTGCTACTTCTTACACAGCCCAACACATTCTCTGTAAGAGATTAAAGAGACTAAAATGCAGAAAATACTTCTAAAGCGATAATGCATTTTTAAAGTGCCCCTTTAAAGCTTAATTTCTGCCACCCTTCGAGACATCAAGCATTTGATCAAAGACACTGAATAATGAATTACCTTTCATGGAGATCATAAAGATTAGCCTAATCTGACTGCTCTCAAAAATAATATTTAAAAAATTACTAAATGCATCCGAGTGCATATAAGATGATCCTCCAAGGAAAGCTGACTGTTTACTTCATGTCATGATGTCTTCTGTTTTAAACACTTCACAAGAACTTTTCTTTATCAAATTACAGATGGGGATCTATGTTAGGAAGCAAAAGCTTGATTATATTCTTGTCTTCATTAAAGTTGATCATTCATTCTTGCGGAACCACTTTTGATCATGTTACTTATAAGGTCAGATTCTACTAATATTGCAACATGAAGAGTCTTTGCACACATTCAGGTGTTCCTCAAAGTACTCTTTCCACCCCGTCAGAGATTGATGGCTTGAATGGCTTGAGCCATCGGAAAGCACCTTACACCCTTCGTAAATTCAGTCAGTAGGGCTCGATGGACTTGCCTTTTGAATGTGTTTCCATTAAGAATAGGCCTTGTCTTCAGAGTCGTGGGATTTGTGGCTTTTGTCTTTCTTGGTGAATAATCAGCTGGTAGAAAACTTTCCCGGTCGGGGAATCGATCTCCAGTCGTGCGCGCGGGAGCCGGGTGTAGTAGACCTTAGCTTCCTTAACTTTTACCATTCAGTCTCTATGGTAGTTCTTATCACTACAGGTGTAAGATATTTTTGGCCACAAGCGGGATTTGGGGGGCGCTGTTTCACCCTTTGAATACAATAAGGAGACCCTGTTTTTCACCTGAGTGACAGAGACGGTGCAGCAGCGTCCACGTTACAGGATCTGTACATCTACGACTTTTTATCACGCATCTGTCGTCGAACAAAAGGTTCAAACTTATCAAACGTAGGTGGTACTAAATTAACGCTTTTCATATGGGTAAACTGTTTTAATAATAGTTGTTAGTAGTTAATGTTGTTGTCAGTTTGTTGTTAGCTAAGGTACAGTAATGTTAACTGCCAGCTAACGTTAGTACGTTGATATGTTTTTACTGTATGTCAGCGTTAACATTCGCTTTATTTATTACTTTATTTACAATTTATTACTTTTGAAAATGTGAAAGAGATGTCTGTCAACCGGTTTAAATGTGTCCCTTTCTTGTTGACACTGAGCTGCTTTCTTTCACTCTTTCATTCATTGTGTTGTATTTTTTACATTACATTACATTACATTACAGGTCATTTAGTCTCTTATCCAGAGCGACTTACAGTCACTAACTGTCACTACAGGGACAGTCCTCTGGAGAAACTCAGGGATTTAAACATCGTATTAAGACTGAGGCCTTTTTGTGCTATCATTGTGTAATGTGAACAATTAAGTTCATCAATTGTCATTGTAAATATTTAACTACAGTACTACTTACGTAAATAAGTACTGCTTACTTACTATTTTGCATTTTAAATGTGTAAATACTACAGTGTTGTCTTTTTTTTATAGCCTACATGTAAGATGGTGGTTTAATTTCTATGACAAACAGAATATGGAATTATTATTATATCTGTTTATCTATCTTACATATTTGTTTTATGCTTTTCTGATGTTATGATTTTTAAAATGTTATGGGTATGGATCTTACCTGTTTTATACTAGTTTGTTCAATCAATTAGTATATGTGCTATATGAGTGAGTGGCTTTAACATTTTTGTCTTTGTTTAAGTGAGCTCACTTAAAGAAATTCGAATCAATCATGTTGATATGGCAATAAAGTAAGAAATCTGTCTGTGTAATAACAAATGCTGTTACCTAGTAATTACAAATGCTGAACAATGTTAACATGAATTAATCAGTTGATATAACAATATGATTACATTTGTAGTTATTATTATATCATTTGCATTGTGTTTTTCTGTGCACAGGAGATAATGAAGAAGACCATCAACTTCCTTCACTTCAGGACACGTCTCCCCCTCAGAGACATGAGCTTGTGAGGACTAATGCTCTCACAGTGGTCCTTCAGTGGAGAGGGGATGTGTCAGACCGACTGGAGGTGATGGAGGAGTATGTGCTGCAGTTCGGTAAGTACAAGGGGAAACTGTTCAGGTGGCTCCTAGAAATTGATGTCGGCTACACCATCTATCTGATGGAGAAGGTAGGTATAGAAGGTATGGTGGCACCCTGCAGCTCAACTACACTAAGGGCGAGGGAGCTGCTGTACCTGTGTGGATCCCTGTGAGAGGCACCTCTCAGCAGGAGGGCTTCCACTGTCACCAAGCCCAGTGGGTAACAGGCAACCGGGCACCCACCAAGCATCTGGCCTAATTAAAAAAATACCACCTCCTCCCTCAATACCAGCCCAGAGAAGGTTTTGGAGACACAGCAGCTGTGGCAGAGTTTGACCACAGGCACCAAAACTGTCAGTGTGCCTGTTTCAACCCTGCCTCCTGCAACATTCAACCGTCCACCAGTGGCTTCCCCCCAGGAGGAGTCACTGAGCCGGACTACAGTGGAAAAGATTGTGACAGAGATCCTGGAAAAACAGCAGCAGCAGAAGAAGTTGACCAGGAACTGTTTAGCCTGTGGTCAGCCAAAGTCACAATATCTTGGTGACGGCTCGTCAGTTCATTTCTTTTATCAGACAAAAACAGTCAAGTACTTTTACTGCTCCACAAAGATATTTAAGACCTATGCAGACAAAGGCCTCCTGCTGCTTACAATGAAATACCTTTTTGAGCAGTAGGAGCCCACCAAATACACCTTAGTGGACTTACCTGCCGAGAGATTTCAGATGCAACATAGAATAATAGCCGTTTTAAAGCAGACAAAGTGATGCTTTGATAATAATTGTTGATTGAGTAATATTTTGTATGTTGTCTCATAGTTGGTCAGTTAGATCCTTAAGATCTCCATTCAAACAGAAAGGTAGGAAATGTCCTAAATGTACACTGTGGTAGACTGTGGTCTAAAAAGATCAAAACAGATGATCTAGCACATGAAAAAAAGGCACCATTTATCACAAATACAAGACGAACAAATACAGTAAAAAACAAAGTTGATGTTTACCTAGACGTGTACTTTACGTAGACGTCCACTTGAGTGTTGGGTTTTTCTCAACCACGTTATGACCATTTCTGGAAATGGGTTCAGAACAGGGTCTTTCCAGTTGGTAGACTATGGTGGAACACGGATTGAGTCCCGACCTTCTCCAGGCTAATTTTGCCGCAACTAGCTTGATACACCTGATTCTTCGGCTGAATAGACAAGAAGCCAGTCCGTCATTGTATTCCGCTAAAAATCATGGGGTAGTCCCACTGGTTACCTTTGTGACAAAAGATAAAATCATAATCACTACTTTCTAGTGTTGTAAACTCGGATTCCTGGAAAATATTGTAACATCTCACATGTACGCAGGTACCTGCAGTTACAAATGGAGCACCATGCACCTTGCAAAAAATCATGGTATATCACTGGTTGAGACATAACACAAAATCTTTACAACTCTGCTGAATTAAAAGAGCTTTGATTTCAATCAAACCGAAATATTGAAACTGAATTTTAAATAAAATAAGAATAGCATAAAGTAGCAGTCGAACTGCTAGTCGAACTACTAGTCGAACTAGCAGTCCGTCGGTGCAGTGTTTTTTTGCTATCGAACATGGGGTAGTCCAACTGTGAATGAACGTAAAGTTATTGTCACTACTTTCCAAAGTTGTAAACTCGACTTCCTGGACAATATTGTATTATCTCACAGCTACCTGAAGCGACCCA
>CALSCE010002657.1:0-12029 GCA_943593645.1 Bovichtus variegatus
CCCGGGAAAAGGAAGTTTGGGGCCCCCTGCTGGAGCTGTTGCCCCCGTGACCCGACCCTGGATAAGCGGTTGAAGATGGTTGGATGGAGATTTGATCATTCAGGCACCCCTCCCCCGGTCCATTCCCCCCTGCTGCATTCCTCATCAGCTGTACTGCCAGGATATGGCCCTGTAACCCCTCCTACTTCCAATTACCCCCTCCCCCAACCCATAGCTCTCAGCCACTTGACCCACCCACTCTGTCTCCTGTTTCACCCCCCCACCCTGCCATGCTGCCACCCACTACCTGCACTTTGTCCCTCACAACAAACCAGGTGAGGAGTGCGCTCAAGAGGTGTCACCAACCTTTCGGTTAACAGCCGAACGTGCTAACCAATTGCGCCACAGAGACCACGTGAGTTCATATTTATTTATTTTTTTCACACTGAAATAGGAAAAAATTGGCTTGAACCACCAACCTTTTGGTTAACAGCATTGTTAACAGGCTTGTTTCTTGCTGCATGAGAAATTTCATCTATGAGCGTTGGTGGTATAGTGGTTAGCATAGCTGCCTTCCAAGCAGTTGACCCGGGTTCGATTCCCGGCCAACGCAAGCTGTTTTTATACTTTCTATACGATTACATTCTTTTTTAAATTACATTTACACCCACCTTCCCAGGAGTCCCACAACGACACATGACTTGAGGTGGGTACAAGCACTGGCGTGGTTATATTATGGCAATTTAATTTGGTGTTGTCATAACCAAGTATTAATAATTTACCTGCCTTCTGTTATAGTAATGCTACTCACCCACTTTGTCACTGGTCCGATATGTTAATTTCACACTTCATACAATTCTAGATTGTTTAGAATAATAGCACCGACTCACTGACATGACTACACAGACAGTTAAACATTAACATATTATAAAAAGAAAATTCAGATCAAACTTCATATTAAAAGAAAGTGTTAACTTTAAGAGAATACATTTTATTATTTAATTTTATTTCCAATTTCATAGAGGACTTTTTAACTGGATCATTTGGGATTTTTCATTTATATATACAGTTTAGAGTACAGAATAAAATGTATTTAGATCAGGCGGTGCAATTATTCTACTTGTATGCTGAAATAGGACTGACTGTCTGTTAAGATTTAGAACCCATGAACTAACCTACTTTTTTCTTCACTTGCAAAATGACAGGGAGTAAAGTTAAGGTCAAAGTGGCAAGGGCTTGGAGAGAATAAATGTTGGTAAATTTGGTATGTTAAATAACTCCACATAGATTACTAATACTAATACTGTAGCAGTAACGTAATTATGTTGTAATTATTGCTAAAACAGGTTTGCATGTTCACAGCTGTGCCAATTATGGCTTAGTATTCACATGTTGTGGATGACATGTTATCATGATATTATTGTTTAGTAGTGAATAGGTTACTTTTGATGTTATCGACATATTGCTAAACTATTATTTGCTTTGATGGGGATTTTTCTGGGTCTCTTATGATGGGCCCCACTTTTAACCACGTGCAATAAAGGTTCAATTATCACGTGACACAGACGCTACAGTACGGTTGTCATGGAAACGAGGTCCTCATCAAACAGCGTCCGGGTTTGCAACTGCAGCAAGCGACACGGTCAAAGAAATCGAGGATATATATGCTGTCATTTCATTTGTGGTGAGTACAAACCATTCACAGTTTTTGTGATTTGAACCACAGTCTAAAAGAGCGCCATTTTGAGAGGAAAAAAGCCGTCACATGTGAAATAATAGGTAGTGCAGATGGTTGTGGTATCTTCCCGTCGCTGCCAGTGTCACGGTAAACTAAACTAAATGTCAATCCCGTCCAGGACCTTCACACTAAAACCCTTAATCCTTATTTACAGCTAATGCAGTTTATGGGACAGGCAGAGGAAATAAAAAACACAGTAAATCCATAAAAAACACGACATATGTGGCAATAAAAAATGCACTTATCCTTTCATAATTTTGAGTCGACTTTTGTCAGTTGTGCTATTATTTTATAGACCTAATCACCTAAATTCCGGCCTTGTACTGGATAACTTCACAATGCAGCATCGCACCAACGTGTTCTAAAATTAAACAGCCTGAATAGTAGTGTTTTAATGTTCCATCCGGTCTGTAACACACAATGTAAGATTATATATGTATGTTATACCCAATGAACCATCGCTGCTTGTCTGCAACACACATTGTACATACTGTATGTACATTAATGTAATTAAGCTAAAGGAGAATCAGAATTTGGGACCTGATTGATGCTCTGATCTCAATGCTGTATTTGGTTCAGAGAACATATGACTTTTGTAAAAATGCACACACACATTGAAGGAGTGCTTGGTATTAGACTGAATTAGATATGGCTAACCCCTGTTACACATTCCCTCCCCCAAGTTGTCATGCAGGATAACAGGAATGGGAAGATCCCGTTCCCACCACCCATCAGCAGAGACAGGGTCATCTGGGATTTTCCAAAGGTACGTCCTTTTTTCTCCAATGTACCGAGGTGACAATGGTCTGATCTGATTAAATGAAGGTCGAAGGAAACCCCCTTCTTATACTGTGAGATCACTGTGGTTTTAATGGTGTGGCTGTCTAGAAGATGTTAGTTTTATTTGAAACGTGTGACTTCTTCTAACTGACTTTCTTAGATAGTGAAATCCGTGTCAGATCCTAGCACTCAGGTTAATTATGTGGACTTATTCTTCTTATTAATTATATTTAGCGGTTTTGTGCAAATTAAATGTCAGTAATGTATGGTCCTGTTCTTTTCAGTACTACACGCCTAACGCGTCTCTGCAGCTAAATAAAGACTGGGACATCCAGGCTAAAGCAGCCTGTAAAGACGGAGCCACCAGGCATCAGCCGTGAGTTTCCCGCTTTGGGTCGATGTGTAAGCTTTGCTTAAATATCCAATGGAAAGCATTTACATCTCACTGATCTGTTGTCTTCTTTAAAGATGGGACCGACAGAAAATGTCAAAAGTGGTGGTTGTTGGAGACCTTAATGTGGGGAAGACCTGCCTCATTAATAGGTACTAACAACTGAACAATTAGCCAACAAAGACATAACCTATATAACTGAGATCCCAATATCAAAATCAGATCTGTTTACTGTCTGTATATAGTTCATCACAGGTTGCAGATGTCTATGATGTGGCCAGTTCAACTGTAGAGTATTGTTTCTTTCTCGAATTGTTTTATTTGAGTACTTTTTAGTTTATTAAAGATGTAAATATTATCCAGTTATTTACAAGCAAAGGTTAAAGACCAGAAAAAAAACGTCATTCTTTTAGTGTTGCAGAAAAAAACAGTTGGACAAGATTGGAAAGGTTGGAAACCCCTGCTTTAGCGTTTATGTAGACATTTTAGAAAAAATGTTCTTGCCTATATTGCATGAACAAAGTTTTCTTTTGGAACTGACTGACGCACCTATAAGAAGCCAAGGGATTTAGTAAAACAAAGGAAACATAATTATAAACTAATCTAGTGGGACATTTTTAGTGAGTCTGAGTTCTGAACACCATGAACAAAAAGAAAAAAAAACTTGATTTGTTTATTCTGTTTTCAGGTTTTGCAAGGATCTATTCGAACGAGACTACAAGGCCACCATAGGTGTAGACTTCGAGATTGAGAGGTTTGAGATATCCGGAGTGCCTTTCTCCCTTCAGATGTGAGTAGTTTGATTTGAAATACCAGAAGTAATTCTGCATACATGTAACTTCAGAGTACATTCTGTTTTTGCCGTTCATGTTCTTTACTTATTCTAATAGCTGGGATACTGCTGGGCAGGAAAAGTTTAAGTGCATTGCTTCTGCATACTACAGAGGTGCTCAGGGTAAGAAGATATTGTGTGTCTGATGCTAGGTGAGAGCAGTTTACATTTTAGCTGGTGTAAACTAATAATGCTGACACTTCTTGTTCATCTTTTCCAGTCATTATCACAGTCTTTGACATGGCAGACATTAAGTCCCTCGATCATACACGGTAGGTCTAATTGTAACATTGTCATAGGGCTTATACTACAGTTGTGGAAAGTGTACAATAGAAACATGAATGCATTGTGTTTGGTAATGGAATATAATATTATCAGCCATAGCAGGCAGATGTTTTCAGCAATGAAGCTCTGATTAACCCATTGTACACTCGCTGCACCACACTAAACAGCAGACAGACACAGTTACAGTAGAGACTAGCTGGTGAGCATAGTGGAGCATTTAGCGACCAAAGAGCCAGATATATTTCTCAGGAGTTGGTGGAGACCAAAAACAGATCTAATAGAGAGTGAATATTGGAGTTATACTCATCAAGTGGCCAGGAACACAATTCCAAAAGACTGATCCATTGCTCCGTATCTGCTTTATGTGTACATAGCAAATGTTTGCTGACAAGGTTACCATATCAACTAGAAAGCAGCTAGATAATATAGTTATTAGTAATAGTAATAATAGTTTTTGAAAGGATAAAATAAGTAGGAAAAAACAAATGTACTTCATATACTAATAATGTGACATTTGTTAAGAAGAATGAGCTGAACCTCAGCTACAGAACAACCTGTGCTTACTTACAATAAGGTTTACCATAGGAACAGTCTGCTTGCATTACACTGAACATCAATAAACAACATATTTTGTCATAAAATGGAAGTCAAGTTACTTTGAGCATCTTCTTCATTGTATAATTAATGGCACTGCTGCCATTCAGACCACGCATATTAATATCTTATTGTAAAGACATCTGTGCCACAAAATAACGACCAGTGAATGTAGTAATGTAGCTTCTTAGTGAAATAGCTATCTAGTGAAGATGTATCTCCAAACAAAATAATGATACCGATCTGCCATTCAAGTATTTTATTTTCTAGAATACCGTGTCTAGATGTAATATCTTTAGCCTGGTAATCAGACTAAATAGGCTTTTTGTTGATGACATACAGTATGTAGAGAACATATATAAACATCCATCCTTCCATTATCTGGACCTGCTTATCCTTTACAGGGTCATGGGTTTATATATACAGTAACGTTCAAATATTCTAAAATCAACTGCAAGAACATGTTGTACTGTAAGATATTGTAGGAACTTTGTTTGCGTTCATAGCCAATGGTTGGAGGACGCCATGAGAGAAAATGAGCCTGACTCCTGCTTCATCTTCTTGGTTGGTACTAAGAGTGACCTGCTGGTGAATATATTTTATATTATTTGTATATTTTGCCGATTTTCCCAAACACAGTTTTCTTCTAGTACCCAACTGTCTTGTTTTTAAGCCCTTAGAAGAAAGACAGAGGACAGAGAAAGATGCCATCAGGATAGCAACAGAAATGCATGCAGAGTTTTGGGCTGTTTCGTCTAAAACTGGTAAAACCAAGAGCTCACACTTGTCAGCGCTGTATCGTACATTAAGGCAACATGAATGCAGTGATTCTGGACAATGCAAACCGCCACTGTAAGAAACTGTTATCTTTTTCTTATTTTCAGGGGAGAACGTGCAGGGTTTTTTCTCCAGGGTGGCAGCTTTGGCCTTTCAGAAGTGCGTACTGAAGGACATGGAGAATGGAGTCCCTGCTAGTATCGGACAAGGAAATAGTATCAGTAAGTGATGACTCAACTCCTAACAAGCAGAGTTGTTGATAAGGAAAGCCTTGAAGCTATTCAATTCCACCCTCAATCTTTGTCTTAACAGAATCAGATCGTGCTAACCTGGAGGAGGCCGCGCCCCAAGACATGAAGAGAAGCTGCTGCTGATGAGAGGAGGAACTCTCAAAGTGAGATGAGCCAGACAGAGCTTCAGCTGCAGAAATGAAAGTGACTGACCATGGTCTGAAATGTGCCTTAGGACATCATTCCATTAGGTTTTCTTTAATCATTAAAAGCTGCCATGCATTCTAATGTTGGCAAAAGGTTCAACCTGTATGCGCTCCTGGAAGCCAATAGTTATTGGATGGAAGCGGACAATAATGGACTCTTTTTGCTGATACTAAATCTTTTAGACCACGTGAAACCCAAGATAAAATACTATACGATGGCAATAACAAATCTGATCAGCGTGACTCATTAAAATCAGTTTAGTTTATGGTCTTCCAATGTAGTATTGGTCAATTCTGCAATATCTGTAAAATACAAACTCCATTATGTCCATCATTTCAGAGTCGTGCCTGGACCAGACTCATTTGGGACAGGCCAATATTGCCCCTTGTGAAGCCCTTGTAGGGATGCTTTAGATTTACTTTGCTACTGTCATAGTGTTTGTTTTTTACATACAGTATTGTTGTGGAAAATGTCTCACCTATTATTGTGAGTGATAAAAGTTTAATGACATTCTATTGGCTGGAAGTTGGGAGCAAGGACACCAAATGTTTGTTTACTTTCAAGTAATAAAACTGTAAATGAGTCGACTCTTAACTCAACATATGTTATAGTCACAAGATTATAATGTATTTTTAAAGTAATATCTTGATTAATTGGAGCAATAGCTGACGATAGCAGCTGTGCATTTATAAAAAAAAACAGTATTGTTGTCAAAACGTGTTATTATCTAATAAAGTAGTTTATCAGCTCTCTGAAGTGTCCTGTCATGATAATATTCAAGATTATGAGGTGTGGCTTTGCAAGATTCACAAGCAACATAACTTAATTAGTAGGAATTTCTTATATTCTGAAAACACTGAATGTGTATAAAGGCTTGCCTTTACTTAATTTGATGGTCCAGATATCTAAACAAAGATGAATACAATATACAACACATCATAGTTGTATGACCTTGCTTTCAATTCTAATATGAGTAGGATTTCTTTAAAGTACACGTATGTACAATTTAAATCAAATATGTAATATGTGTGGAATTTTTGAGAATACATATGTATACTGGGTTACACAGAAAAAACTAAAGTTTTAATCGAAGATTAAAATAAACGAAGATGGAAATAAGCGGAGTAAGTCCTCTTGCTTCGCTAAAATACTCTCTGATCCGCCGCGAACCAATCACATCACACATGTCCATGTTTTGGAGGAAGTACCACTGGCGAGAGCTAGGTAAGTTAGCTAGCAAAATGCTTTCTATTTCCACGTTAAAACGGTGGCTCTAACGTATTTGAACTATATGGATGTATCTTGGTTGCAAATAGTTAGTGTAACGTTGATGCTAGCGTTAGTTAATTTAGTTCAATAGCTGTAAATCGTCTCAAATTAGACACATGCTAGGCTAGCGTATGTCAACATCCCAGGGCAGTTTGTGCTGCTAGGAGTTTGAGTTGTTGAGGAGAGACTGCTCAGGTACTGCTATATTTATTCTGACCGATCTACCTCTATGTTTTATTGAATACTTCAATACTACAATAAGTCATCATAATATATATGCATGTATATTTAATTTATTGTATGTGTGTGTGATAGAGAGAACAAATACGTACCAAATCGCATGTTAGTTTACTTGCAACTTTGAGTTGTCCCAAATTAACTGATGATTTTGATCCCCAGCTGGTTCACTATGAAGACCAATAGGTCCTATAAGCTTGTGCTGCACAAGAAAGGTTTTGGTGGAAGTGGTAAGCAAGAACGTGCAATTCATGCAGTCTAAATGAATGTTTCTCTCTTGAAATATTAGATTTCTATGAGATTGTTTTACAAAAAATGTTTTCCTTTGAACAGATGACGAGTTGGTTGTCAACCCAAAGGTTTTCCCTCAAGTCAGTTTAAGGGATATAATCGAGATTGCACACCCCACAGATGAATACAGGTGATCTTGCATAATGAGAGAATCGCTGTTGTAAAACCATTTACATATTGTTACACTACTGAGCCTATAATCTGTGCATTGTCTCTTTTGAAATCTCAGTCCTCTCCTGCTGCAAGTGAAGAGCCTAAAAGAGGACCTTCAGAAAGGTAAATGAATTATGATCGAAAACTTGACTGTATGTACGTTTTCTGTATTTCAAGAATTCAATTAGTCTAGATCAAATAATTATTACTACTACTAATAATATTAGTTGAGTATAGAGCTGTAATGAGAAGTTGATTAATCAAGTTGATTTTCAGAAAATTAAGCAAAGCAGAAATGCCAAACATAACCTAGTTCCTGGTGAGGATTTTCTGCCTTTCTTTGTCTTTTGTGAGACTAAGGTGAACAGTTTTTGGCTTTTTGAAGTGTTGGTCGGAGAAAACAAGCAATCTGAAGACCTCATCTTGTGCTTTAGGAAACTGTAAAAGGCATTTATACTGATATGGACCTATGTGTCTGAAATAAAGTTCAATTGAAATTTCATTTACTAAAAATGATTGGCAGATTAGTCAACATCGAAAAGTATTGTTAGTCCTTCTCGTATGATATACAGCGTAAACAGACAACTATAGATTGATTGTAATGTTCTCTTATTATATTCAGTCCATAAAATGCAAAGGTTATGATGGATGCTTTGCCTGTTCATTACCCATGATAGACATGTTGTTCTTATCCAGAGACAATCAGTGTGGATCAGACCGTAGCACAAGCCTTTAAGCTGCGTGCTTACCAGGATGTCATTGTTAACATTGTCGACCCAAAGGTATGTTCACTGTGACCCTTCTGCGTCTCCACCATTTGTCAGTTAAACAAAATCTCTCATAGTTATTTTCCCTTGCAGGATGTTACACTGGACCTGGTGGAGCTGACGTTCAAGGACCAGTACATCGGCAGAGGAGACATGTGGAGACTAAAGAAGAGTCTGGTGAGACATGAAAAGTGTATGTGCCTGGGTATAATGTGTAATCGCACAATTATGTGAGGATTTAATTGTTAAACTCTTTATTGCAGGTGAGCACATGTGCTTATGTGACGCAGAAAGTGGAATTTGCGGGAATCAGGTACTAAGCATGCATTTCATTCGCTACACTCCATTTGCAGAGATTGCATTTAGAGCGACTTGAATGTGGAATAAATCGCATACACTTTTATATGGACATACATTATGTGTAAAGTTGAAAAAAGAAAGCAAAAGGACTAGTTATATTGCTGGAACTTTCTTACAGTTAGAATATAAAGTGTACCTTTTACAAAGATGGAGGCTAAATAAGACAATATTTTTTTAGTTTTTTTTCCTCAGAATGTCCCATGCCTTGTTTTCTTTGTATACAATGGGCTGAAACGACTGTATAATGTTTCTGCCTCTACATGCATGCTCATGCTGTTTTTCATGCCCCAGAGCCCAGGCCAGTGAGCTCTGGGTGAAGGGAGAGAAAGTAACCTGTGGGTACATCAGTGAAGACTCCAGGGTAAGAGCAGTTTTGAAAGCAGATGCTGATATGCGTCGACAGTACCACATTACATGTAATTGAAGTATTCACAATCTGAAATTTGACCTTTTTCATCTAACAGAGGAATTGGATGTTAGTGTGAGTCAGTTTACCACAGAATTGTGTCACTTAGTCTGGAAGATGTTAAAGTAGTCTGGAAGTTTTGACTCGCCACACCTACGTCATGACAAGGAAACTCTCTGATACATTGCTATTAAAGCCAAATAAAAGGTCACTTAGTAGAGTGCAGATCTCCGCCGGCTGTGTCTGCCTCTCCCCTCCCAAACAAAGAAGAGTTTGATCTCACGCAGTTGTCCCTCCCGACTCCCTTACAGTCAAGATGGTGGTCAAGATAACAAAAACAGGGATTTATTCATCTCGTATCGTGCATAACTTTAGTGAATCATAACATATCGGGTATGGGATGAATCTGCAGATGCTTTGGTTCAAAATGAGACCAAACTTTTCTATGGATGTCAGTGTTTAAGCCATGACAAAGGCCAAAATGTGGCCTGTAACAGACTAGGTAAGGCTTGTTTTTAGCCTAGCCGATTGCCGGGAAATGCCTTTGGCTACTGAAGCAGTTTACCGGCCAGTTAAGAGGAGTCGGCAGTCAATGGTGTTATAAAACCGTCAATACATTGTTTTTCCAAAA
This sequence comes from Bovichtus variegatus, assembly GCA_943593645.1. Lineage (NCBI taxonomy): Eukaryota > Metazoa > Chordata > Actinopteri > Perciformes > Bovichtidae > Bovichtus > Bovichtus variegatus. Next base: position 9,928 of record CALSCE010002657.1, read on the forward strand.
AATGTGAAACACCGCAACCACGAGAGGTCCCTGAGCATACAGTCGTAACTGTGCACAAATAGTATTAGGCTGATGGGTCCAGTAGTATGTCCGTGGGCAGACAGACGCACACATGACCGAACACATTACCCCCCCACAGGCTCACTCCTTAAATACACACAAAAAGTCAGTAAAATAAGCTGCTGAACTCTGTTTACCGAGCTTCAAGGAGAGACATTAGCTACATCACACAGACAGGTTAGGGTTTGATATTAAAACCATAGCAATAAATAAAACAAGAGGTCAAACATATGTATGAATGGTACATACCAATCTGGTCAAGCAGTATGTATCTTTATTGTCCATATTGCACCTCCACTAATGGTGCATTCGACACATCATGTGAGTTTTGGCGGTATATGATGGAGACATCATATGTGAACTGTTATTACAAGCTTGTGGACCTTTTTAAAGCTTGCTATTAAATAGTCACTACACTATTTATTCATCATTCATTTCTCGATGATATCGTGTGATCTTGTGGCCCAGGTGGTGTTCAGGTCCACATCTGCGATGGTGTACATCTTTATCCAGATGAGCTGTGAGATGTGGGACTTCGACATCTATGGTTAGTTGGACCTCTGATTTGTAACTCACACTTTGTAAGCAGGTTTCATTTGTTTATGTTTGTTTTTCAGTAAAACAAAGGTTCTCTGGGAATCATTTGAATGTTTTGCTCTCAGGTGATCTCTACTTTGAGAAGGCTGTAAATGGTTTCCTGTCCGACCTTTTCGCCAAGTGGAAGGTTTGTGATTTCCACTCTTTTTGTTCGCCTTTGTTGTAACATTTTCATTCAAATATAAAGCAAACACAGTGTTTTGATGTTAAAACAGGAGAAGAACTGCAGTCATGAGGTGACCGTTGTACTTTTCTCGCGTACATTCTACAATGCCAAGACGATTGGTGAGTGTTTCCTATGTTGTCACACACAGTGAGGTATTGATACATGTATCATCAATACTAATATCCTAATATTGTTTTCCTCAGATGAATTTCCCGAGATTCTGAGAGGGTCCATCAGACAGGATCACGACGGACGTTTTTACGAAGACTTTTACAGGTAACCATAGCTACTGTACATAGCTTTTAATGATGTACCTTACTTCAAGTTCATCTAACTTGCAGACGGGAGGACAGAGGCCTTTAAGGTGCTTAACTGTTTTGTGATCAGGGTGGTGGCTCAGAATGAGAGACGGGATGAGTGGACATCATTACTGGTCACCATCAAGAAGCTCTTCATTCAGTATCCTGTCCTGGTGCGGCTGAAAGAAGCAGGTAGAGAATGAGTCCAGTGTTTGGCTGACTAATGGATGTCTACATCGGGTGCTTTTTGTCACCAAAATCTTGCGTTGTGTGTGTCTTTTGTTTATGTACTTTCATTCCAGATGGTTTTCCTGTTGGTTACAACTCAACTGCTGCTCAAGGAAACTACCTGGAGGCCATTAACCTTTCCTTCAATGGTGAGCAGTCTAATCGTAGAGTAAAGCTGCTGGTGCGTACATTCAGGGCTGTCACGATATCACATTTTCAAAAGAATTCACCATAACAATAACATTGCGATATCTAGCGAGAATTTGAAAGACAAAAATTCTAATAATGCTATCAGGTAAATTCATCTTTAACTCTGTTTATAGTGCGTGTTGTCTCTGTTTTGGGAAATGTACTACACTAAAAATACAAATGTAGGGAGTTGGAGAGAGAGTCTGTAACCATACCTGTACAAAGACGTCTATTTATTACCCGCTGGATTGTTTACACGATATTATCATATCTGGATTATTTATACGATATCAGTATTACATTTTTTCAAAATCACGGTTATTGTCAATAGCAGTATACACCCCTACTACATACATAACTGTTCAGGCACTGCAAGACTGAGCCTCAGACTTGTTATTATACTTTCTCTATGGGCCAATGAAAGCCTTCCTTTGTGTCCAGGTTACTCCTCAGGAAAGAAAGATACCTTATGTGTGCCTGTATTCAGTTATTGGAGTGAAAAGGGTGAAAAAAGAATACAGAATTCTTAAAAACATTAAAAAAAAAAAAAAAAAAAAAAAAAA
>CALSCE010002658.1:0-12798 GCA_943593645.1 Bovichtus variegatus
GGCACCATTTAGTTGCCCGCTACAGAAACTTGTAGGTGAAGTAGATGCTTACGTCACCAGAAACTTTCACATTTAAGATTATTTCTCGAGATTTCAGTTGATGTTATTATTATTTATAGCCCTATTTACATGTATTACAGCAAGCCTTAGTAAAGACATTAAAGTACAAAGGAAACATTCATAATTGTTGATTTATTATTGTAATGTTAACTGGAACACATATGATGCTTTCATTACTTTGTCTCGGGCCCTGGAAGGGACTTGCTGGAAAACGATTTTAAAAAATAAATAAATAAAGATAGCAAATAGCGAATATGGGGCACTGAATTTGATGAATCTACCGTTTATCAGATCACAAATGAGACAAGAATTATCTACCCACCAGCTATAGTTCCGAACTAGCTTGAGTATCCAGGACCTTTTGGGATGCTTTTCAACACTGGATCATTTATAATGATCACAATATTCCGATGCTAACATTTGAAAATATAAAGTTTGGTATCCAACTAGAGCAGGGGTCCCCAACCACCGGGCTGCGGACCAGTACCGGGCTGTGGATCATTTGGTACAGGGCCGCACAGAAAGAATAAAATGTTTTATTTTTGTAATTTATTGTAAACATTTTAATGTATTATATTATATATATTACAATGTAATAATAATATAAATAAAGTGCATAATAAAATGGAATAATTACATTTACATTATATATGTAATAATCAAATGATATGTTTTGCACTTTATTGTGTGTTTTGTTATGCCTGCCTGCAAGTATTAGCAAGTGGAATGAAACTATACCGTTGTGAAGCAGCTCCTCCAGGTTATCAGGGTTGCGGGCGAGCTGCAGAATGAGAGCAGAGCCTCGGATCTTCTCTGGGATACCCTCATAGAGCAGTTCAATATACTCATCCACCCTGGTTATACCCGCTTCCTCATTTAACTACACAGATAAACAGACAGCACAGACTCACATGCTTATTGACTAACAACAAGGCATGACACTCTTCCAGGGATCAATAAACATGAGATTTTAAAGCTTTGAGTCTTTCTCCAGCCATATTGATTAAATAGACATAAATGAACTAAAGGAAATTCATACATTATTGCATTAATGCCTCAATGTTGGTGTTGCTGCAAATCAGTTTAGAGTGCTGAAGAATGGTCATGCAAAACACAGAACAACATTTAGAGAATGCCGTCTGAGAACTGAGATCCAACTGAAAGGCTGTGAGAGAACAAGACACAAGTTTAAAGTTGTTACCTCCATTCCTTCAAACGGTGTCAGCTCTTGAGGTTTCACAGTTCTTTTCTCTTTCTTCTCCACTGGTGACACACAAACAGCCAACCATAAAAATCATTACAGAATATCCTTTAAAACTTGAAACGTTTGATTCATTCTTCGTATGGTTTAAAACTGTATTAGACACCGTACATCTACGCAGAATCACCGTGTATTCGACAATACTGTATATACAGCATGTAAGAGGATCTACATGGCTAATCAATGCGCTGGTAAACACTGACTCAACATATGCCTCTGCGTCTTTACATGTTTAATGAATTTTTAAAATGTTTGCAGCCCAACTTATTTTACATTGGAATGTCAGTGTTGAGCAATGTTTACACTTACATACTGTGATACGTTTTGTCGGCCATAGAAAGAAAAAGCATTCAATGAGACATCAGCTAATAGGAGTTCCAGTGACAAAAAACAAAACGTTGAATAAAAGGTTGATAGTCAGGCCTAAGTATGGTGCCAGCTAGATGAGTTCAGGTTTGTGATCACATTTTGATGGTGAACTATAGGAGAGGTTTAGACTCTACAGCAAGGTCGTAAAAATGTGACATGACTGACCTTTGCCCTCCACGGGGGATGATTTCCTGTTCTGCAAGTAGTAGAGGAGCTGCTCCACCTGGGGCAAACGGGAAGGAGGGATGAGTTTACACTCCTCCACCACTTTCTTGGCCAAAGCTCCTACATCTGTACTAGGAGACAGACTTTTCACTCGGATACTGGAGGGAGGACGAAGAGAAGGATGACAGATAAAGACTGGTTGACTTCATCCATTTTCACAGCTTTCAACAGATTTATAAGAATGCAGGCTTGAGCACATTGAAATGTAATACTTAACTTACAATGCATGCAACAGAATTTAAGGCCATTGCAAAACCCATAATGAAGCTGAAAAACTAGCATGTTATTGATTACACATATCTGATAAAACATCTGATGTATCATTCCATTTTAATTCAAGTACAGAAAGAAGAAGAGATGGAAAAAATAGCCCCAGAAGTCATGGGAAAGAATAAGAGTCCTATGTAGAAAATCAAGAGTGCGCTCACATTTTTTGTCCCTCCTTTCGTTCACCCAGCATGTGACCTCCACCCTCTCCCAGTATAGAAGCTTCCACCTCATAGTGGACCACAAGGGCCTTCTCTGTGGGATGGACATCCAAACTGCCCGCAGTCACTTTGCTTTGGGTAATGATGAACAGACAGTTAGGTCAACAATAGCTCAAAAATCGTTGTTACATAACTTTGTAAAACTCAAGTGAACCATACCAAATCCATATTAAATAACCATCACGTTGGGCTTAAATTTCAGATCAATGAATTCCAAAAATAAATAAGTATAGGGTGAAGTCAATGTTTCTCTCAAGAACATGACTTTAGTCATTCAATTTGGCTCCATATTCACATTTTCATTCATTTATAATTTTTCATAGCTGAGATGTTTTAATCATACCTGTTTGCCAAACAATTTACTTTAAATGTTGATTAAGCAAAAAAAGATGCACAAAAGCAAATTAAGATACCGGTATACATTATTTTGTTCTCAACTGTAATACAAGTAACAGTTAAACACTTTAAACTATTGTTAAATATTTACCATCCACCAAAACAAAAGCGTTATATACAGTATAGGAAGGACACGCCCAGACAGCGACGTGCTGCCTGGTTAACAGTATAACATTTGTTTAAATAAAGGGCTGGATCATTATAAAGATTAGCCGGACTCACAGTGTCCAGACAGTAACAGTAAACCAATTCAACATAAGACAGCTAATTAGCTAGGCAGTTTATCGGTCACCGTTTCACAGTAACTTGCTAGCTATGTTAGCTGTAAACCCAGATATCCCAGCCCCCTTCATCGGGGGATTGTAATGCCAAACCCCGTTTAACAATCAGTCTGTTGAATGGCGTTGTGTTTACCGACGAAAACGTAGATCGGTTGAAAAATGATTTACATTTCTTATGTTTTTTGAAGGTATTGTGGTGAATTCGGCATTGTGAAAATTGACCACGCAATACATGGTTGTTCCTCGTAATGATTCACATAGATAAGCTCCCCTTATATGATTATTAGGAGTTAGCGGTACCTTCCACGTAGAGCCGGTTATTGAGAGACATGATTATGGAAGCAAGCGTGTAAAATTTGATTTTTTTTCAATTATGTGTTTTATCTGTAGATTACATATATGCCGAATTGATAGGATGATCAAGGTGATTAACAAACGCTCTTAAGACATCTTACACTTGGTACTCGCTTTGCTCGGAGATCAAGGAAACATTAAATGACCCCAAATGTAACCAGTGATTGGTGTGAGCTTCTCTCCATGCAATAGAATCGCACGCGTCGAGGCTAATCAGACACGATGGGATTTCAATAACACTAGCCTTATCCAACCTCGGTGCTTGTTAAACGCCTATAGTTAGAGCTGATGCAGTATGCTGTCATATTTTAATTACATTAACGTGCAAGAGGTATTGTGGTAACGTTACTAGCTAGCTTGCTAACGTTACTTATCCCATAAAAATATTGAATCATGTTACAATAATGTTAGCTTTATGTCTCACCGTTTGAGGTAGCGCGCGTCATCCTGCATCTTCTTCAAATATAATGAGTCAGAATTTTTTTCAAACTTAATAGCTCGATTTCATTTAATGGATCCACCAAATCACGACCATAGAGATCCGTGTGCTAATCGCTAGCACCACTGTCAAGACAGCAAGAGCGGACTACAAACATGGTCTTTACATTTCCCCCCCAAAGTCGAGACTCCCAGGCAGCATTTTCTTTCGTGCTCTGAACAAATACTGCCAGTTAAAAAAAATATTGACATTAGATAGAAACCCAAATCTCAACCATGGTTTACCGTAGGATTTAATCATCTACACAACAACACTGTTCGAATTGTATAGCCGGTTAAGAGCATACTACATACAGTCTGGTTGAGTGGCAGCAGGTGCCTGAGAGGCTAAACTCGGGGAAATCTATCTCCCATGGCGCTGAATGTATCCATCCAACGTGAACTACTAGGTTGGATACTTTTCCTTGGTGCATCGCTTTACTATATTGATCGTCTAAATCATTGGTCCCCAACGTTTTTTGTGTCAGGGACCATTTTCATGCCGGACAATTTTTCCGCGGCCCGGGGGGTAATTAAAAAAAAAAAAAAAAAAAAAAGGAATGTAAATGAAACCAATACACCTTATATTATGCAATTTAAATAACTATTAAACGATTATTATTACCGGTCCGCCACCCGATGGTTGGGGACCTCTGGTCTAAATGACATACAACTTTAAAGTCGCTGTAATTCTTGTCTTTTGTTATCTTGGTATCTTCATCTCGTTAACTCATCACACATGAACCATCACTAATGGGCCTGGTTGTATTGCCCCAGGGTAGAATTTAGGGTGCTTTTATTAGTTATAATAATTTCCATGATGGATTTGCCAAGCAGAGGACTTGCATTGGAAATTAAAATTTGGCTATGAACACTGCTATCGCAACTACTTATCTGAGTGTCCCTTACATTTACTAAAAGCAATGTCTAAGTTTTACTTAATAAAATAATGTCTTAATTCATTCTTACAGATTGTAGTTATGTGATTGGGTAAAAACTAAACACTTCATTGTAACATTTTACCGGGCTTTAGCCACATTCATATCATATGGGATGAAATGTAGTGATTCAATTGACTAATTGCCAGTATTGAGTGTAATTTAAACACTGAATGAATAGTTATCTACTTACAAGGTAGTTTTAATGCAGGCAGATCCGATCATATTGGACCATATTAAGCTTGCATAAAAATATTGTACATTTATCAAATAGGAATACATTTAGGGTTTAGTTACCTTGATTGATTCATTGACTTAAACTGTCATCAGGTTTGCTTCAGGCCCTTTTAGATAATTTTGTGAGAAAGAAGTACAGTATCTAGAACTAAGAAACTTCCCCATATGTGTTCTATGGTATATACTGGCACAGAGATTGATGGTGATTCATCAGAACTTAATGGAAAAGTCGGTCTGACAGATACACTCTCCTCCATAATAACATAATGCTCCACATACACCATGTACTATTCTGGCAAGTAAATATATTGCCATACAGAAATACTACCAGAGCTGACCTGCTGAAGGACTATATTGAAATGATGACTAGGATCATAAGATCAGATATGTACCATTAGGGTTTTTGCAGTCCAATGTTACACAGACACAGACAGAGAGCACTTTGGTTGAGTCATCTTTTATTGGAGAGCTATGATGACTGCAAAGCAATATTTCAGCACAGACTTTCTCACACCATGTGGTTTACAACTAAGTGCTTCTAAATACAATCAGCATTCAGTGTGTGCTGGTGGATGTTTACTATTGTGGGTTTATCTGCACATGCAATGAATATGCTTTATTAACTCTTGTGTGTCATGACTGCTACATTGTCCTAACTGTTCTCCTCCGCTTCTTTCCCCAATTCCTTTCCTCAGCTTGCATTTCCCTTGCCCCTTTACTGTGATACCTCCTCTTCCTGTCTACTCTTTCTCCACCTTTATCCAATCTCCTCCACTTTTCCAATGTATCCTTTTCTCTCAATGATCATCCTTTTCTCGTTCCTTCTCCTACTATTCCACGTCACCTCCCTCGTCCTCATCATCGGCACATGCTGCGAACTCCTTCTCAGGTAACAGGCCATATTCACTGAGGAAACCCTCAACATCCGTTGCGAAAAAATCTTCATTGAAGTGTTTGGTAACAGACAGGAAATTACCCAGTAACTCACCAGCTTTGTACACCAGCAGGGCTGGAAGAACCTGGAAGGATATTAATAGGAATCAATATGTACCTGTAGGCTGAGGTTGATCATTTAACAGTGACAGTGATACTGGTTTTATTGTAGTCAGTACTCAGCATTTTATAACAATCATGATCAACTTTTGTCTGTAACACATGGTTTAAGTCAATGCCACTCCAATTTCAGTAATACTATAACAATTGCTAAACCAACAATTTGTTATTTTTTGTTATTACAGCCTTTAGTTGTTGTTACTATGCATGTCAAGCTTTCTATTCAGGCATGATTTAGTTTACAATGATAACAGTGTCAGATGTACCCCTTCATATTAATTGTAATCTTTTTAAACAATGAGTGATTGATTTCACACGGAAGAAGACAAAAACAGGCTTTTTATTTTCCTTGTGCTCTTTGCTTATTGTTTTGAAAAGGCCAAGAACTTTAGATACCTAGTATTGCACTTTCTAGTGCCACATGCACACACACCACTTGGACAATTTCTGTTCATGGGAGGGGTTTAACGGTCAATTAATCTCTCATAACCTCACAGTTATTCATCACAGTGTGACTACAAACACTATTACTATCACTACTAGAAATTATACTGTTCATACTACAGCCTAATGTCCCAATGGGGATTATTGTAATCCAATCAATTGATAGTCTTGTCTATTAATAATAATATTACCATCATTTTTTTCTTTGCTTTTTTTTTTTAACAGTTTACTAACCTCAGGGGAGAAGCGCTCAGCAGCGCCTGTTGCCACAGCATCAATGCGACAAAATTTAATGCTGGAATACTCCAAAGCCAGACAGTCCAGACATGAGTTTAACTGTTCACAGCCTGAAAAAAGACACATTATATATGCATAACTATTAGCAAACAGCACTGCAGGGAACCATCCCATAGGAATACATAGACATTTCTGGAGTATATGTTGTACCATGTCAGTTGATCAATGAAACTATAGTGTCGTAACTGACTCAGTTTGCTAACCCTAAAGCACACAATAAAAAAACAAACCTTCAACACCGTGCTGGTATATGTGGACTACCACGAGGGTCAACCGATGTTCCTTCTCTATGACTTCTAGAAAGGCTTCTCCAGTTTCAAGTTCGTAGACTTCTTCAAACGTAGGACCAAAGCTTAGGCGCTCGTGCATTTCCTGCATACACTGTTTTCTGTAGCGTTTCAAGCAACGTTCATCCTCCTCTTGGATCATTTCGTACTCCTGAACACTCATCTAGAGGTGATGACATTTTTGTTACTGTTTTGCTTTTTTGTTACATTGAAATGTATTGTTTTGGGAGACGTTTTTGTCAAAAGCGACATACACAAGCCACAGTAGATTGTGGTTATGTGTAACGTATGTGTTTGTTTAATTGTGTCCGTCTTCCTGTAAGTGTCTGTTACTTCATCTGTATACGGAAGCCCAAGGCTGGGATTGTGATTCTCTTCCTCTGTAGATATCTTATTATTTTTGTTGGCACAGACCTGTCGAATTGTGGTCAAGTCTGCTGCCATCCTCTCATTAACTATATAATCTGTCTATAGTAAGTTTTACTGCGTGAGGTTTGGTGAGTGTGTTTCCACCCACCTTTCTGTTGAGTCTCTCCTTGTCATCCTCTCGTGGACTGGACATTTGTCTGAGCAGCTCTTTCTTGCTTTGAGGGACAGTTTGATCCACACTGTCCAACTTAAACCTACGCCAGTCATTAATTACACCTTTTGGACCTACAGATACAAAGAAATTCCCACAAAAACCTTACCTCATAATGATATACTTAAATATAAGGTACAGTTGAAACTGCATTGAAGTTAGTAAACCATCATTGCTTGATGCCTCAATTATGTTTTATAAAGACAACATTTATTGGTTTTGAGTGAGAATGGTACATCTGTTGTGATGATTGCTAAAAGCTACACTATACTGGGTAAGGCTAGACTGCTATTATAGCAATTTATGTTTACTGCATCTTTCTGAGTTATGCCTCTAACCTGTGTGATTGGCAGGCAACTCCTCTTCTTCCTGGGTAGAGCCAGACATCATGCTAGAGGTCTGCAATACAGAGAACACACAAACTGAATAACTTGACAAGGCCCATACAGAGAGCAAGTGAAGTGATGTGTCATTTTGAAAGCCATGTTACAAGTCCATCTAAACTACAACTGCTGAAATGCCAGGTTGAAATAAACCAGAGTTAACTTTTAATGCCTAATGATGGTTTATGACCAACATGTTGCTTCCTTAGTAAATTGTGTGCTCAGACTGTGTGGGAGTTCACCACTTTTTTAATTGATGTGGCTCTAAGCACCTGTTTTAGAGGTGTGCGTTTGATTTTTATAAATTTTACAAGCTCAACTTGTAACATAGCCCTAATATTCAACACTTTGACATTTACAAACCTAACTATCTGCAACATTTGGTTATCAGAACCACTTACTGTGAGCCAGGCTGATGTTTACTTATCAGATTATGATGAGATTACCAAGAGTCTGACGTGGTATGACATAATCTGCTTGCTAAACCTGTCATTCTGTATACCTTTTTTGTAACCCAAACAAGTTTTACTCTGTTGTTGTGATCCTGAAAAATTCGGATTAACCTATGGTGACAGACACTTTAAATAAAAAATACAAGAGAATGTTATTATCTAATTTCAAAATTCCATGACTGCCAGAATAATCACTGATTAAATAAATTAGGACTATAAATTCTTGAATGTTATTTTGTTATGTCAAACCATTATATTTGGGTTCCTTTGAACACACGACATCTCTTTTTTTGTCAAGTAACCAAAAGTGGCATGAATGCTTCTCTTACATTATAAATAAACCAACAGCAATTATGATGTTAGGTGCAGACTCCGAGGATGTACTGGTACTCTGAGTATTACAGAATACACCCACGAGGAAACCACTTTTTCCCCTGGATAAACCAGTAAAGGCCACATTAAAAGATATTGTGCGGATACAGCTGAGCTGTCAAAGACAACAGGATCCTAATCAGCACTACGTCAGTCATAAAACTGATAATACCCTTTAGTCTGAGGTAGCTAATTCCTTCATGTTATCAAAGCATTACATATCTTGCATGGTTAGTTTTAATTAACTCAAATGCAGTTCAGAAAGTAGACTTCAATCCCCAATGGTTTAAAAAATAGCATATAATGACTTGAACAGTAAAAACACTTTATAGTACATGCTTCAACAAATGATTTGACTAAAGCAATGATTAAATAAGCATATAGAAATGGGTGTAAGTATATATATCACCATGTGCTGATAAGGGAATAAATACACATTTATTAGCAATTGGACAATGATGTAGTGCTGTAATTATAATCATACACAGAAAATATCAATAAATAAAAATAAATAGTGACGTGTATAAAATAAACTCAATCTCTCACACAAGTATTTAGGGGTAGAGAAACTATACCTGTTGCTCCATAACTCAGAAGATGATAGAGTACTAGACACCTAACTAATACAGTCAGAAGTTCTTACCTTTGGGTCTTGAGTGAGAATTGGTGTCTTTCAGTTTCTTATACCTTATTCGTTTTTTCAATCTTGTTGTATCTATTTTTCTTCTGTCTATCTAGACATTCACTGAGTTGTGCGTCCACATACAGAGGACTAACAGGACAGGGGAACGCAAGTTTAGAAAAGGGTGGGGAGAGAGATGAAGGAATAAGCTTTATCTTCACTGTCACCTTCATCACCACTGTCACTGCAATATGATATTGTCTAATAAGATTAGGTGCGATACCAGGATAAGTGTTATGGACTAATGACAACAAAGTAGACACAAGTAAGTAGGCTTGTACCAGATAGTTCGAACCTTCATTCATAACGTTGACATTCAAATTCTAAATCAACATTCGTGTGCTGCAGTTGCATGTCTATTCATTCTGTTAAAACCGGTATTTCTGCACAGTTACAGATAAAGGATAAAAGATTAGGCTACACTAATATTATAAGATTCTAGTGCTGGCTGCGTAGTTAGCATACTAGAAAATATATCACAGGTTCTAGCTGGCGTGTGACAAAACAGAGTTCCGAGTAAGTTATTAATAACTTACAGAATTGCAATAGTCCAACTTTCACCTTATCTTCCCTTTTTCTCATTTTCTCTTTCAAGCAAACACACACTTCTCAGTCTGCACCTACATAATGCAAACTGCTAGTTATATTCATTAAAGAAAGTCGATTTAATAAAAAAAAGACTAACTCAATTATTCTGATTTTACCTCAATAAAAGTTTTGAATGTAAAAAAGAAATGAAGCCCTACAAGTAAGAGACTTTTTTTTTTGTTTCACATTTGCAATAAATATTGGTCCCAAACTTCCCTAATGGCTAGTCCACCCTTGCCAGCATTCCTGCAATCAAGATTTGTACAGGCGTTCCATTGTTTTCTGTGGTTATTCCAGGCAACTCTGAAGTTGTGTAGTCTGTTCTGAATTTCAGGCACAAGGACCATTTGCAGTGAGACTTTGTGGAAGTTATCCTCAGGATCAAGAAGCTTCGAATTCTCAAGTGGAGAATATATTTTAGAAAGACTGCAGAATGTGCAGAAACACATCTCTCCAAAGACGTTCTATCCTTTGGTTATGGACAGCTCTTTGTCTGTCACTGGCAGATGTCCTCTCTGAACAGACACTCCAAGCTGCTTTTTATTGAACATAAACAACGAGGAGCAACCAAACATGCCAACTGCCTTTTTTCAGGTCTGCTTCTTGAAAAAAAATAGGCAACAGGATTAGAAAAATATATGCATTGCAGATCACTGATTATCTTTTGAAATTGAAAGGAAGTCTTTAAATGTCTGTCTAAAAGTCCTGCATCTGAATTTCTACATACGTAAATTGATGAAGAGACCTAGTGACCTCTAAATGTTCTGTTAAAATGGTTAGTGGGCTAATAAAATAGCAAATATCTAGCTAGAGCTTAGCCTCGCACAAATGACTGGTATATAAGACATTTAAAATACAATAAGGCAGTAATTAGCGTCTCAATTTTATTTTAATCTGGTTTGACTATTGTTACAGCTCTGTGTGTAGAATATACTAACTTACAAAAAACTGACTCGTGGTTTGGGCAATATCATCATTGCACAATGTTTAACGCAATCAGAACTACATTATAAATATGATTACAATACAATTTTAATAATACTGTAATTTTTTTAAATACATATAGCCAGCCCCAGTAGTCTGTGTGATAGATGTTGGAATCACAGGATGTTTAGGAGGAGCAGGCAAGGGCCATGTTTAATTTGATGAAACCACATAAAAATAAGAAAAAAAAACATGGTACTAATTGCACGTAATTCATGAACGGTAAGGACTCATTTATTGTTTGCAAATATGTTTTTGAAAAAGGGTGTCGTCCCTGGGTGGGCTTGAACCACCAACCTTTCGGTTAACAGCCGAACGCGCTAACCAATTGCGCCACAGAGACAGACAAACTATAATCAATTATAATAGCAGTATGTAAATTGTACGTGTGTGTGTTTGTCAATAACTCAACGTGGCAATGTTTAGCACCGGTGTTTCCCACAGAATGACATTCTGCCTGTGGTGATAGCTGAAGGGGGAGGGGCGTGGGTGTTGCAGGGCAACAAAGGGCTGAGATTAGCATTGGTGGAGAAATTCTTTGTCAACAACTACGCAGCAAGCTTCTTTGAAGTTTCTCTGTGTCTCTCTTAAGCGCCAGTCTCCCTACATTTGCTTCATTATACAAAAATGGCGCTCTACCTAATAGGTGGCCACAAGGAAGATCAACACTATTTTTATGAAGTTCAACAAATTTGATGACTTCTGCTGCTTGTGATTCAAGAAGGTTTTCCAAAGAGTTGGGCAATGTGAAATGTCTTGCTTTTGCTTTAAACCACTCCCTCTCAACCTCTCCCATGTTCCAACCCGAGAAGAAGTGGTTAAAAGTGCTCACAGAGCAGCTCAGCATCACCAAAGCATTTTTTACTGATACCGCAAATACCGACACATCATGTCCAGTTGATATTATTCTGTGCGATTAAATCGTTGACCGAGTCAACGATTGGTGGTGTTGGTTGGCAGGGAACGACAAAAAAGAAATTCATCCTGCACACCGCCAGCATAGATGTACCTTACAAAACACAGCAGATTTGCCTCATTCCCGATATCAGTTGACTCGTCCAGTTGCAGTGTGAAAAATTGGCTTTGTTGTAAACGCTAGGGGTCGCTCACGGACCACCAGTGGTCCGCAGACCACTCTTTGAGAAGGACTGGCCTAGACGGCTGTAGCTGGCAGGTGTGAGCACGTCGAGATTGCTGTGTCCCTTGTCAGTGATAGTAGTGCTCATAGTCAGTTTTTTTTTTTCAAACTGACTGGCTAGATGATGGAATGTTCAGAGTCGTAGGGCAGAGGCTAATGTTAGCTAGCTAGTTCACACAGGTAACGTAACGCTTGTTAACAGTCACAAATATACAACAAATCAATGAACTTGTCAAATGTGTAGTTATAACTTTATGTGCAGAGGCTACTTGTTGATAGTTTTTCGAAAGCTTACCTTTATTATCATATAACGTCGTCTTCAGGTTCGGTGGGTTGCTTGCAGATTGTACTTACGTAATGCGTACGTGAACCTCTCAACAGAGATTAGGAAGTGAGATGGCTCTAACGTGAGAAACTTCCATCATCAACTTTTTTTTAACTTTAACTTGAGA
>CALSCE010002659.1:0-18098 GCA_943593645.1 Bovichtus variegatus
ATATATAAATATATTAAATATGGGCTGACAATATTATAATATGTCAGCCCACTGACTATAAATAAAATTCACCCAAAAGATCGACACAGAAGATGATGCTGTTGAGTGCCGCGTTTTTCCTCACCCCGTCCCAGGGGTGTTCTTTTAGACAGAGCACCTAACTCACCTGCTACCTATTATGAATCATCATCTGCTTCATGGTGGCAGTTTCTAACCTTTTCCTTACCACTAAATCACTACAGCATGAACGGTGGCGGGTGTAGCTCATTTAAACAAGAAGAACTTGCGTCATCCACCAATCCAGGTCTAGTATTTTGATCACTCTTCTTCTTTGTGACTGATATTTATCTGTGGATGAACACAGTGAACATGTTTGTTCTCCTCAGCTGAAAACATGATGGAACAACATGAGCTGTGACAGACCTGGAGTCGAACAGCTCCCAGCGCTCTCTGTAGTAATACTGCTGCAGGCTTTTGAACCAGTGTGTGGGCTCACTCAGCCTCGTGCGGTTCAGCAGGTCCTGGAAGGTGGGGGACACGTACAGGTCCTGGTCGATGGGGAAGGGCATGCGGTAGTGTAGGTTGTGGAGAAGGTGGTACGCCCCCTGGTGGACGGAGCGCATTGGGTAGTACATGGTAACCTGAAATCAAAACGACAGTGCAGTTGTCAAGGCTTCGTGTTTGACTCCTTCACATTTGTGGTGATGACTTCCTGTCTGAAGGCAGCGGTGCTCACGGACCTCGTGGAGCGACTGGCTGGCGTAGACGGTGTGCCAGCTGCCGGGCTCAGTGACCAGCGCAGGCAGTAAGGAGCGACCGGTGAGGTGGACCGGGGTGGAGGGGCCGCCGGGGAGTATGTAGGACGGGTAGGGAACAGAGAACCAGTCCAGAATAGTGGGAGTAATGTCTGCCGAAAAAAGAGAAACAGTGAGTGTTTCTATTATTTCATAATGTCTTTACACATCAGTGTCAAATGTAAACCTCAGAGCTCCAAATAAGGAGAATTAGAATTTTTCAGATGAATTTAATTTTATGTGTTGAGAAAATTGTCCCACTTTTTTAAAAGCTAAATAAACCATTTAAAAAGGAATACTTCACCAACAAAATTACTAATTGTATATCAATTACTCACCCTAAATAACCTTAAATTATTGAAGAAAACTTTGTTTTCCTCTCATATATCCAGTCATATGCTCACTAAGTCAAAGTAACACATGGTGAGTAATTGATATACAAATGTTCATTTTGTGGGTAGAGTATTCCTTTAAAAACCCATTGGAAACGGTGCTGTGTTTCTTAGCTCATGAAAAATTCACATCGTGGAGAAACATGGTTTTCATAGGAAAGCGACAAGTATTTATGTTAAAGTGGAGATGAAACGCAGAACAATATGAATGGGGTTCGTTTGATTTTTACCTTTGGCGAAATATGACGCCGCAAGCAAACTCGATATTCACCAAGATTTGTTTGAAAGCTATATAGTAGGTTGCTTTTCCTTTCTCACATTCTTTGTTTATTAACCTACTGATTTTTGCCATAGTTACAGTTTATTGAAAGTGTTATTATCTTCTGCAGAAATTTACATCACAACTGTCACCATCGTTTAATTGATGTTATTTTCATATTTACATTGAATTATTACCCACTCTGGGGATCATTTTCAGTTTCTTATTTTATATTTTATGTGCTGCTGATGCACCATTGTGAAGTCTCCCTCTTGTGGCCGATCCAGCACATCAGATGAAGACATTGATTGTAATAATCGAACATTGAGAAGAATTCTTTGGTTGAACTAAAAACAAAACTCATTCCTCACTACGGCCATAACCTGTGACGAGGGGTCCCATAGAATAAGCACTAACCTGCCATGGACCCTGTGTGTACAGCAAGTGGCTGCTAGACTTTAATGTCTATATGTTTTAACCTTCCCGACCTCTTTCTCTCTTTCTGCCATCCATCTCTTACCCAGCAGGCTGACGTAGGCCTGGCTGGTGTCTCCCCATCGCTCCCTGTGCTCCGGAGATGACACCAGCATGGGCTCTGCCGTCCCGGAGCGATACAGGTTGGTTCTGCCGTTGGGGAAGGGGACGCCGTTATCTGAGCTGTAGATGACCAGAGTGTCGTTCTCATAACCAGCGTCCCTGAGCTCCCGAAGAACCAAACCGATACCTGAGGAGGAAATTCACACCGGTATAGTTTGGTGTTTTACAAGAAAAGCTTCCGTCTACCCTCCTTTTTGTGCCTTTGTGTCTTCTTCTTGTGTAGGTGTTGTTGCATACCTTGGTCCAGCCTGCTGACCGTGGTGTATTGCGCAGCCAAGTCGGCCCGTGCCACAGGTGTGTCCGGCACAAAAGGGGGAACCTGAAGTACACAAGATGAGAACAGAGTCACGTGTCAGGAGCTCTGTGATTTGATTCATGGATCAAACGTTTCAGTCTGTGTCATTCAGCTGCTTTTCATTACAATAATCAATAAGATGACATTTGAAGTTTGTTTAAGGCGAGTTGCTACAGGCAAAAACATTGTTTTTTCATGCACTGGTCCATTTTCAGAGTTTTGCTATTTTGCTTCTATAACATGTCTTCTTTCAGACTAGTGGAAAGAAAACATTCAAAATGTTTATTTTACTAACTTTTACTAACTTTGTCAATGTAGGATCCATAATCAACTGGGGAAGTTTCACAGTGATATCTATTAGTTAAAGCTTTTACCCTTTTCATCTGTAGTGTCTCCCTTTAATATCAGTAGAACAGCAGTAGAAGTCAGACCATGAAGTGGAAATTAAAATGTTTATACCCAATGGTGCATAATTAGAGACCACAAAAAAATATGATTTAAAATATGCTGCTGTAGAAATGGAAATGTTATGAAATTTTTTAAAACAGAGTTTATTCATATTTTAAAATGGTGAAAAAGTCATGTTAGACCAATTAATCTACATGTTTTACAGCGAATAACCATTGTTTTCTGATGAGGGTGGGATGTTTTTCCACATCTGTCACTGACCTTCACTTGTTCTGGTGTGTAATATTCTGGTGTCCAGTCAGGAATTCTTCCCATCCCCATGTCACCGTTCCCAAACTTCTCACAGAAAGCTCCATACTGGGGCTGCGAGTGTCCACATCGGTGGGTGTCATGAAAGGCAACATACAGGAAAAACGGCCTCTCTTCCTCTTTTACATTTTTCTCTTCTTTCTTTCGCCTTCGTTCAAAGGCTTCGTCTTTATGGGTCTGGAAGAACTTTCGGACCAGGAGTTTGATGCGAGTGATGTTCCTCCCCACCTGGAGGACAGAGCTGTTCTCCTCTGTGTAGGCATAATCAAAAGGGTAAACAGACCCAGGCCCCACATGCTTCTTCCCAATTATACCTGTGGCAGTGAGAGAGTAAAAAGAAAGAAAGGGGGTAAAAAAAAAAGGTGATAAGAGTGTGTGTGAGAGTGAACTTGTCTCTTTGTTACTTACCTGTGTGTACGTTGGCCTGGCTGAGGAGCAGCGGCAGACTTTGTACTCCGTCAAACGAGTTGAAGTGGTGAACACCCTGATGAAGCCCGTACATGCCGTTCTGGTGCTGAGAACACATCAAACAGACCTAAGTACTCTTGCACAAATGAGAAGCATCCATATGCGTGTGTGTGTTTTTACCTGCGGCAGGCCGGTGAGGATGGCGGAGCGGCTGGGGGAGCAGCTGCTGACGGAGGTGAAGGCGTTACTGAACACCAGGCTGCGTTGGGCCAGAGAGCGCAGGTGGGGGGTGTGGACCACAGAGTTGTTGTACACCTCCGTCTCAAAACCTGCATCATCAGCTGGAAGAGGGGAAAAAAGGCATGTGACTTAGCTCTTACGCTCTTACAACGGCATGTGGACAAAATTTTTGGAGCCTGGCTGCAGGGATTTGCTCCCATTCAGCTTCAAGATTAGAAATGTCAAATCAAGTTTATGTATTTTTATATAGATGTTGGATGATGAGGCCTCGCTCGCTGTCAGTGTTTCAGTTTATCTTAAAAGGTGTTGAATGGGGTTGCAGGAGAGTTCTTCCACACCGAACTGAGAGAACCTTTTCTTTATTAGAGCTGCAACTAATGATTACCTTCATCATCTATTAATCCGCCAATTCTTTTTTATAGATTAGGCGATCAATAAAATGGGTTATAAAATGACAGAAAATAGTGAAAAAATGTCCATCCCAGTTTGTCAAAGTTTATGATGATATAAAAAGAAAAGCAGGAACTCTCCATATTAGAGAGGCTGAAAACAGCATTTTCTGCCATTGTTGCATGAAAATTACTCTAACGATTAATCGATTCAAGTGGCACTTTAATGTTGAAACAGGAAAACACCTTCCCCAAAGTGTTGAACTACAAAGTTCAGGGCACACTATTGTCATTATATGTTGTAGCGTCAAGATTTCCCTTCAATTGAACACAAACAAGCATGTGGATGGGCGTGTCCACATACTTTTGTCCACATAGTGTACATCATTATACAGAGCGGTATGTCTGTTATTTTGTGTCCCCCCATCTACATCATCAAGGCTAAATAACAGAACAACCTCGGTGTAATGAAGTGGGATTCATTGCAGGACTGTTGTATTTGACTGCACCAGCTTAATTCAGCGTTATAGCTGTTTCAGGGTAAGAGTTCAAAAGACATTTGAAGTCTTCAAAACTGGCACGACTTACTTACCACTGCATATAAAGGTAAACGTTAACTCACCAATTATTAGAAGAACATTTCTCCCCTTTGACTGCCCGACGCAACATGATGCCAAGATGAGAAAACACAGCTGAAGCAGCATGATGAAGAGTAGCGCTGCTCAAACTGTCTGCTGGTTTGACAACTACATCCAAGAAATACAATAATTAAGTCGTCACAACCGATACATAAAGTACATACAGTGAGTAGTACAGCTGTGTGGCAGCTACATCACCATCAATAAACGGCGGTGCAAGAATACTTTTCACGTCGTCTTCCTCAAACAACTTAAGCCCCGCCCACCCGTGGTCACATGACACAGGTCACGTGGAGGCAGAAAACAGGAACTAGTGCCTCGCGCTTCATCATCAGGATGATACGCTTTAGGAAGTGGTTTCAGTAAAAAGCACCATAAACGCGTTGGCAAAGGAGGATCTTTGAATCTCAGCTGAACCAGGGAATAACAAAAGAAGAAGACATCACATTTAGTAAGAGTTTATATATATGTCTGCTGTCTTGTTTTTCTATGGTATTATATTTCTTCTGGTCTATTTTATTCTATTATGCAGTGTTTTCTGCTCTGTTTTACTGTATTGTTTTTATCTTCTATTGTGTTTTTTTTCTGCTCAATTCTTTTCTATTTAGTTTTTTTTCTAATCTGTTTTATTCTATTGTATTGTTTTGTTCTGCTCTTTTATTCTCTTCTATCTTAATTTTTATTTATTTAAATCATTCATGTTCTTCAACTTTGTCAAGTCAACATCTTATTGTTCAATCTGTTTTAGTAGAATATTATAGCCTATGTAACATTGACACATTTTAGGACACAATCGGAGATAAATA
Source organism: Bovichtus variegatus (assembly GCA_943593645.1). NCBI lineage: Eukaryota > Metazoa > Chordata > Actinopteri > Perciformes > Bovichtidae > Bovichtus > Bovichtus variegatus. Next base: position 5,536 of record CALSCE010002659.1, read on the forward strand.
AAACATCACACTGTAAAATGAAACTACTGGTAACTCTCATAACACTGAGGAATTTCTTTGGGAATATTGTCAGGGAGTTTAATGGCTTGAGGAAAAAGTTGTGGCAGTTGTAAAACAAGAAAAACAGGTATGTCGGGCACTAACCTGTCATATGACCATCATATGATTATGAAGACCTCAAAGCTCGTTAAGGTCAAAGGTCACAGAAAAGAATATTGTCTGATCTGGCAGCTTGAAAATGAGCTGATTGAAGACTTTTTCTTGTTGTTGTTTTTCCATGTTTGTTTTTCCATTACACACAGATCCCAGCATGCATCTGAAGATATGGCGTCCACTTTCTTTGATGCGCTGTGTGTTTATCCAGAAAAACACACAAACTGACACATCCATGCACACCTTGTTGTGATTCTGTGTCTGTGAGGAAAGAGGAGGCAAACCAAAGCCAGAGGAACCAAAAATCACTTCCCAAAAGCCCATGAGTGTCATTTAAAGCAGAGGAGGAAACGTATTCACTTTGTGTAAGTGGCTTTTTTCTGCCTACTCATGCACACATTTGAATCTGTAAACGTCACCTTACCTCTGTGCACTTGCTGCTGTTTTCATCCTTTCCATCGTCATCCTCCTCTCCAGGTTCTCCTTCCTCACCTCTGATCCTTGTGTGATGGACCGTCCTCTGCTCAGCCGAGTGTCGGCCCGGGGCTGCTGCTCCTACAGCACCCTGAAGGCCTGGCTGCCGATCCTCTCCTGGCTGCCCAGGTACAAGCTGACGTGGCTTCAGATGGACCTGCTCGCAGGCCTCACTGTCGGGCTGACGACTGTACCGCAGGCGCTGGCTTATGCTGAAGTAGCCGGCCTTCCTGTGCAGGTGAATCTTAGCTGGGTTGTCTGTGAAGGTTCATCCTTTGGATTCAACTTCCATTTAGATTCAACTCTCACCAGATATCTGAGCCGGGCTGTGTTCAATCATAAAGTTAATAAAATCATCTTGTTCCAGTATTCTTTATTATTTATTTTGATCCCCATTTCTTTCCATAAAGTGGTCACTTGGTTTTCTCCATGTTTTGCCACTTTTTCTCAACTGCAGAGAGTTGAAATCATAATGTTGTCCATCAATAACATCCTGTGTCAAAATCATCTTTATTTATTTAAAATTATAGCGGAAAAAATGTATTGATTGCCAGAATATTTATCATAATTTTGTTTGGGAGTCAGTCAATGTCAGTCAGTCAATTTCCCTCGGGATAAATAAAGTTCTATCTCATCTTATATTATCTTAATGTCAAATGCTTTTTAAATATTGGTTGGACAAAGCAAGGCATTCGAAGATGTCAACTTGGGTTCTGGGAAATAAAGAGGGTAATTTCTCAATATTTTCGGACATTTTATCGACCAAATGCGTAATCAATTATTAAGAAAATAATCAAGGTTAAAGATCCCTTCCAAGCATGTTTTAAGACATCTATAAAAATACTCACTAGAATCACATCTAGTCCTTCAATGGAAGAATCCTGAATCAATGCAAATATTGCTCCTTTCAAAAGTGTATTTGCTGCACACAACATGTCTCCTGCATGTGCACAGGGCGGTTTCAAGTTTCCACATCACACTTGTATAAGTTGCATATTGAACCAGGATTGGCTTCCAAACTAGTTGTGATGTCACAAAATCCTGCCTGTACGTACACGTGTTAAACTCAGATTTCAAGTGAGCGCAGGGAAACTTTCCCCCTTCAGCAGACGAATGTGAAAAAAGGTTTATAGGGTCAAACTCTGGTGAAGCAACAAGAAGGAAAAACACATTTTTTAGCGGTGAAGGGGTTAAATGAAAATCAATCTAAAAGCATTTCTCCCCACAGTACGGACTCTACTCTGCCTTCATGGGGGGCTTCGTCTACACTCTCCTGGGAACCTCTAAGGATGTGACACTGGGTCCCACGGCCATCATGTCCCTCCTGTGTTTCTCCATTGTGGGGGGGCAGCCACACCGAGCCGTGCTGCTCAGCCTCCTCTGTGGACTCATCCAGGCTGTAATGGCATTACTGAGATTAGGTGATTAGTGGAGGTCACCAGTGACACCGGATTTTGGGGATTTCTTAATTTAGTCAACACTCATGAGACTTACTTTTAGCATAAAATTTGTTTTTATTCACAATGGGACACATTGTTTTTTACTCGATAGCAATGATATTTTAGCGTTTCATCTTCCAGTCTGTAAAATTAAGAGTAAGCTCTGTATCAAAATCTGTAGAAATCTGTTACAATAGTAGAAAAAAACTGTTTAGAAGAAAGAAAGAGAGAAATGTGAAGGGACAGAACTGCAGAGACTGTGAGAACTACATCAATTTGTGAGAGCAGGAGAGCCACTTCCTACCACCACATCTACAACATCCTCTGCTTAACCACACACAACTTCTGTGAAAGCTGTGGATCTCTTAATCATACTTTTCTTTTTTTGTCATGGCTCTGTAAATCATTCTTCTGCAGGTTTCCTGCTGGACTTCATCTCTTTCCCTGTAATAAAAGGCTTCACTTGTGCTGCTGCGGTAACCATTGGCTTTGGCCAAGTAAAGGTGAGAGTTAAACACACACACACACACGTGCGCTCCTGTACTCGTTAACAGAAATGTCAAAGATATGTTTGAAGTTAGGGCTGTCACAATATCTGATTTTCACTACACGATTATCATGGCTGAAATACTATAATAACGATATTAACGTGACTTCTAGAGAACATTTTAAATAATAATAATAATGCTATCAGTCAAATTTAGTCTTAACTGTTGTGCGTTTGTCTCTTTATGACTCATTGTGTAGGGAGGTGGAGAGAGAGTCTTAAGGTGGCAGATTTTCTATATAATGGATATTGCTGAGTCAGTTTACTGAATTGATGGCTTTTCTCTTCTTGTGCCACTAAGTTTTAGCATTTATTTTTATCCTGTTATTGTCACGTGTGACCATAGTATGTGCTGTGCAGCTAAAGTTACAAGTAACATACAGTAGGTTCACTTTAAGTGGGCCCTTTTTGGGACTTTTTGCCAGTCATCTCCCCAAATCTCTACTGCTGCTTTTACAGTTTAATATATAAAGAGGAAAGATTTACGCTCTAGTGCCGAACATAGAAAGTGAATGAATATAATTAAAAGAGTATTTTGCTTGATTTGGGTGCACAAACTTTTTTTTCTTCTAAAAAGCAAAGAGAGAGACCAGATCCACAACTCTTCTCAGTGTCGGTGGTGTCAGCTGATGGCAGTCCCACCGTTTCTGTTTTTTAGAATATTCTGGGACTCCAGGGCGTTCCCCACGACTTCTTCCTGGAGGTGTACTACACCTTCTACAAGATCCCAGAAGCCAGGATAGGTGATGTGGTACTGGGTCTGCTGTGTCTCGCTCTGCTGGTTATGTTGTTATTTATGAAGACGAGCCTGGGATCTGACGATGATCCCACCTGCTCCAGGAAACTTGCCAGGAAACTAGTGTGGACCGTAGCTACCAGTCAGTACCTGTGTGTTTGTGACTGTGTGTGTCTGTGTGTGTGTGTCCATCGTCTTCACATGCAAGTAAATCAATGACACTATTTGGATTAAGAAAAAATTCTAAATCTTAACTCATAGCTACTTTATGTCCATTATTATTCCTATATCTCTCTATTAGGGCTGTAACTATGATTATTTTTCATTATCAATTAATCTGCCGATTTTTTTCTAGATTAATCGTTTGGTCTACAATATGTCAGAAGATAGTGAAAAATGTCCATCCCAGTTTGTCAAATTCCAACCTTGTCAAAGTTGTTTTGTCAGTCTAAAACCCAAAGATTATCACTTTAATATCATATAGAAAAGAGAACAGCAGAAAATCTCCATATTTGAGAGGCAAAATTCTTGGCATTTTTTGCATGAAGAATTACTTTAACGATAATTAAATGTTTCTGTTGATCGATTGGTCGACTAATAGCTCTACTATCTATATTTATTATAATGGCTATGTTCGAATGGTATTCCAGGATGCAGATATCGTTATCTTTGGTGATTGATGGTGTATACATTGTACAGTGTGTGTGCACTATGTTTTACTTTTCTAAAACTTTCCTCATATTTCCTCATGTCTTCTCTGTCCGGGTCAGTGCGTAACGTTTTGGTGGTCGTAGCTGCATCCTTCGTAGCATTTTCCTGGAATGCCTATGGCCATCCCGTGTTTACAGTCACTGGGGAAACTTCCCGGGGGCTCCCGCCATTCAGGCCTCCACCCACCTCAGACACCACGGCCAACGGCACCGTCGTCTCCTTTGGAGAGATTGTAAAGGTAAGGAGCAGAGAGGCCAGCCACAGGGTGAGGGTCAGGAATGTTCTTGCTAAATGATTGAGTTGCAACTTTCACTTCCCAAAATCTTGTCAGTTCACAGAGCAGCTGACTAGACAGTTCTCCTCTCTGTGTGTTGTGTGCAGGGCTTTGGTGGCGGGCTTGCAGTGATTCCCTTCATGGGTCTGTTGGAGAGCATTGCTATTGCTAAAGCTTTTGGTAAGTGTTGTTAGCCACACTAGCTGCGTAGAGCTGTCAATGTCGGTCTGTCAATTGGTCCGTCCATCACTTTGGTCCAGACTGAACTATCTCAAAAACTGTTGGATGGATTTCCACAAAAAAAAGAATTCAGACATTAATGATCCCCAGAGGATGAATCCTAATGATCCAATATGTTGGTCCCCTCACATTTTCTTCTAGAACCACAATGAGGTTGATATTTGTGGTTTTGAGTGAAATGTCTCGACAACTATTGGATGGATCGTGAAATTTGGTTGAGACATTCATGTCCCCCTCAGGAGGACTTGTAATAACTTTGGTGATATATTGAAGTTAGGTAACGTAAGTTAACTTAGCAGCAAATAACTTATACTAACCTTATGAGTTTGTTTACATTAGCTAGCTTTGCTTATGTCATTAGCAAACTCACCTCAGCACAACAAAAAAGAGGAAAAAGCTTAATATACCGTAATTTCCGGACTACAAGCCGCTACTTTTTTCCCATTTTTCGACACTGAGGCTTATATAACGGTGCGGCTAATCTATGGATTTTTACAGCTGACGGCCACTAGGGGAATTCCTAAATCTATGGATTTTACAGGTTACAGTCCACCGGAAGGCGAAAGTCCTCCGGAGGCCGGAAAAGAGCGCGCAAAAGTAAAAGTGGAACCGCGAGTGGTACGAGAGACAGAACGACAGCGAGACAGACGGACATTACGAGAGCGAGACAGTTTGTGAGACACCCTCATTATGGAAAACAAACGTAGAAATGCATATGATGCAGCTTTTAAGTTAAAGGTAGTCAATCTGGCAGTAAACGAAGGAAATAGAGCTGCTGCACGTACCCTTGGCATCAATGAGTCAATGGTGAGACGTTGGAGACGCCAGCGGGAAAAACTGTCTCAATGCAAAAAGTCGAAAAAAGCTTTCAGAGGTAACAAAAGCAGATGGCCCGAACTTGAAGACTTTCTTGAAGATTGGGTGAACACACAGAGAACAGATGGCCGAGGTGTTTCCACCGTGCAAATCCAACTGAAGGCCAAAACAGTCGCCACCGAAATGAAAATTGAAAATTTTAGAGGTGGACCATCCTGGTGTTTCAGATTTATGAGGCGAAAGGGACTGTCCATCAGGGCGCAGACGACTGTGTGTCAGCAACTCCCTCCCGACTACCAGGAAAAAATAACAAACTTCGGCGAATTCACACAAAGAAAGATAGAGGAATATTCCATCGGACCGGACCAGATCATAAATATGGATGAAGTGCCTTTGACGTTTGACCTGCCTCTCACTAGGACTGTTAACAAGAAAGGTGAATCGTCCATCACGTTGAGAACCACTGGCCACGAGAGAACGAATTTCACGTGTGTTCTTGGCTGCACAGCATCTGGATTAAAGCTTCCGCCAATGGTGATTTTTAAGCGGATTACAATGCCAAAAGAAAAGATCCCAAACGGCATCTCCTTTAAAGTCAACAAGAAAGGGTGGATGATGGAAAGCGTAATGAAGGAGTGGCTGAATGAGTGCTACGTCAAGCGCCCTGGAGGATACTTTCGCCAAGAAAAAGCTTTGCTCGTTTTGGACAGCATGAGGGCCCATATAACAGATTCGGTTAAAGCAGCCATCAAGAGCACAAACTCCATTCCAGCTGTGATTCCTGGGGGCACAACGAAGCATCTGCAGCCACTCGACATCAGTGTCAATCGTGCGTTCAAAGTGGCACTACGCGTTCAGTGGGAGGCGTGGATGACTAGCGGCGATAAATCATTCACCAAAACTGGTCGCATGCGAAAAGCAACTTTCGCTCAAGTTTGCGAGTGGATCCTGACAGCGTGGAGGAGTGTTAAAACATCCACGATCACCAACGGGTTCCGAAAGGCTGGACTGCTGCGTGATGAAGAGGAGGACGCCGCCACAGCTGAGGCCTTTCAGAGGCTGTTCGATTCCGACAGTGACGAAGAGGAGTTTGTTGGTTTTGAGAGCGACATCGAAAGAGAGAGGAGAGTGGCTGACGAAGCCACCCTGAACCTGTTCGTTTCCGACACTGAAGATGAGGACTTTGGTGGTTTTAGTACGCAGGAAGAAGACGAAGATGAGAATTAATGACTTGACTTTTCTGGTTACAGCCGTGTACTGCACCTTAGCCTAAAAGATGAAGACGAGGATTAATGACTTTTCTGGTAGGCTGATTACCGTATATTTTAAGCAGCCGTGTTACTGCAACTTTAGGCTTACGCGCTTACTGTCGTGTTACAGGCACTTTATTTTGCACTTTTAAATAAACATTTAATTTAGCCATTGATATTGCCTCGTCAAGCGCTGTAAGCTTTGTTTTTTGTTATGGTACTACTGTAGGCTATAATGTAGATCAGTGGGTTTCAATCTTTTTCATGCCAAGGACCACTGCTGTAGATCACTGCCGGTACGTGCGCTGGGAGCGCACCGTTTAAGTTTGAAAATTGAAAAGTTTGTGTATCTGAAACGCTATGTGATACAGTACAGTTTACACAGCATAGTACATGTTCTGTAGCTACTATTGCACTAAATGGTAACACTTGAAAACGTTATGCAAATATGCAACTTGTTTGTTGAAATGTTAATAAATGAGAGCTTCCTCAAACAGCCGCCTCTTTCCCGACAATCCCCTCTGTGCACGAACCCTTACATATGGTAATTAAACATTAAAAAACCGGCGGCTTATAGTCCAGTGCGGCTTATATATGTACACATCATTCAATTTGGCTTCTGCGGCTTATAGTCAGGTGCGTCTTATAGTCCGAAAATTACGGTAACCATTTCAGCTGAGGTTAACGTTAGTTTGCTAACGACATCAGCAAATCAGCTAGCGTTAGCAAACTCATAAGGTTAGTACAGGTTATTCACTGCTTAACATTACATCACCTAACTTTATAAGTTACAGTTACATTGAAATGTTAAGGTTGTATCGTTTGCCTTGGTGGAGGTTGTGTGTCTTTTTCAAACTGATGAACGCATCGTATCCTGGTGATCGTCTCTGGCGTACACAATTTCAGATCGTCACTTCCTTCTTCAAGCTCAGGGCCCGAAAGGATCCGACAGAGTTGGTGGGCCGAGCCTGGAGCTCTGCAGGTAGACCCTTCTCTAAGAATGAGTGTTTCCTCAGACTGTTGACTGATTTTAATTTCCTGTTTCTCCTCAGCCAGTCAGAACGACTACAGAATTGACGCAAACCAGGAGCTGCTGGCAATTGGTGTGACCAACATCATGGGCTCCTTTGTGTCAGCCTACCCCGTCACTGGAAGCTTCGGGAGGTGTGTGTGCGTGCGTGTGAGTGTGAGAGAGCTCAGGTGTGTAATATTTACAGCGTATGTTTTCTCCTCACATCCAGGACAGCAGTGAACTCCCAGACTGGTGTTTGCACTCCAGCTGGAGGGATCATCACCAGTGAGTCCCGACACGCTCAACTTTCTCTTATCTCTTCCGCCTTCTAGTGGTGCTCTGTGTTATCATCTATCATCCACACTTCTCTAATTTCCTCGCTCTCTCTCCTCTGTGGAGATGTCTAAGTGTTGCCATGAAGGTCAGAAGTGTGAACGGAAAACTGGCTTTGGTAGGCAACATTAATCTTAAACAGAGGAAGTGCAGCATGTGTACACAAGCAATTCATGTATTCTTTTTTTTGTTTACTAGATAGAGAACAGAAACGTAGGAGATTATTATTAAATGGGCTTTTTTTACTCTCAACCCACCTACATACTCATTCTCTAAGAAGCTACAGAAATAAGGAAATGGCCCCTTTAGGGTTAATCCATGAATATGCACATCACCCTGACTTTGTAATCAATGGTTTAGGAGTGAGAGAACAATGTTTCATATATTAATGTGACTTTCTCTCTCTCTCTTTTGTATTTCAACGTGTGTGTTTACATTTCATTTCTGCTGAATCTGTGTATTTATCTTAGTTTGGAAATGAGGAATTTTTCTAAATTCCCCCTTCTCTTTCTGTGTGTGTTTTTTAGGTGTGATAGTTTTGCTTTCCCTGGCGTTCCTCATGCCCGCTTTCTACTACATCCCCAAAGCTTCTCTAGCTGCTGTTATCATCTGTGCCGTCGCTCCCATGGTGGATTATCGCGCCGTGGCTAACATGTGGAGGATACGCAGTAGGTGTCCTCTCTGTGTGCCTCAGATATATTTGTTTGTTTAATTGTGTTCTCATGCTCGCGTGTCTCCCACAGAGCTGGACCTGCTGCCTTTTTTCGTGACGTTCCTGATGAGCTTCTGGCAGGTGCAGTACGGCATCGTAGGGGGTGTAGCTGTATCTGGAGCCCTGCTGCTGTACAACACGGCCAGACCCCGGATAAAGGTACCATAATATTCTATACAGGACGGTTCCTGTAAAGGTAAAATAGTCATTTGCTTGGGTTAGAGGTATGGTTACTGGACGTACAGTAAATATTTCACCAAAGATGCTCATAACAAAGTTACAAACTGTGCCAATGGTAAGAAATGGTATACACTTCTTGTCTCTAAGTAGGCCCGGTTTAATGTGTTTAACTTGTCTATCGCCAACACAAGATATTTACACAGCTAACAATCATAGCATTACGGAAATTAGTCAGCTAGGGCGTTTGCAACGTTATTTGGCTTTAGCTTAACTTCTTGACACAGTTCGACTCATGCTAGACACTTGCCAGATCTCGCAAGAGTGTGTTGCTGAGACGGAGACAGGTCTCGAACAAAGAAATGTTTTCTCCTGATTTGTCCGTCTGAAAAAGGACATTTTAGTGTCGAAATGTTCCGAAGATATGTGGCTTGTGAAAAATTGGCCCAGTATTTACTTTGGTGGCTATGGGGCGAAAGCATCGGTTTTAATCTGTGCTCATTTTCGCTTCTCTCATTGGAGTGAATAGACTTGGGACCTGCCGCTGATCTCCTAAAAGGACGGGGCTGTTATGAAACCCATGTGACACAGATGCAGGAAATTGACTCCTTTCAGAACTGTCTCTCCTATGACCAAAAGTAGTGTTTAGGAAAATAGTTCACTGGATTAGTCAAAAACAGAACAGTTTCTCATCTTGATATTGATGACACTGTATTTCATCTGTACCCGCCACCTTTAGATTATGGCCACATGGAGATATTTGAGGGTGGTGGTAGTGGTCTAGTGGTCTAGTGGTCAGGCTTTCAAATTCAAATAGCTCTGGAAGATTGTGAGTTCAATACCAGGGCTGCCACCATTGAGCCCCTGAGCAAGACACTTAACCCCAAGTTGCTCCAGAGGACTGTCCCTGTAGTTAGTTCACTGTAAGTCGCTCTTATGCTAAATGACCTGTAATGTGCAGAGTTCAGAGAAATGTGATTATCGATCTAACAGATTGAAGAGGATTTTCCTATGTTAGTGCCCTGAACAAGGTTTTCTATTTTTTATAAACATGACATTTGAATCAACAGTCAGGAGTGAGCGAGCTACTCTCTCATACCAGCCTCCATGAAAAACAGCCGCAATAGACCAGATGAGTGCACTCTTGCTCTACTAATAATTATTAATATGAAGAAGTTTGAGGAGACGTGGGTACTGCTGGAGTGTGTTGAACATCATAAAATCTTGGTGTCTGACAGTAACAAATTGTTTTTGTGTTGACGACGTGTTCCTGTTGTGAGCAGGTGTCGGATCACGGTGTGCTGGTGATGGAGTTGGGCAGTGGACTCAGCTTTCCTGCCACAGAGTATCTCAGCCACATCATACACACTCAGGCTCTGCAGGGTAACACTTAGAGTAATGTGTGGGGATCTTTGTCTTGTTTAGCCACCTCCTCTCTTTTAAGGTTCTCCTCTTATTTACTCTCCCTTTAACGTTTCTCCCCCGCAGCGTCTCCTCCGCGGTCAGTTGTTCTGGATTGCCATCATGTCAGCACCATAGATTACACAGTGATCAGCGAGCTCAGGGACCTGCTGAGGCAGTTCAAACTACGAGAAGTGCAACTGGTCTTTTCCAGATTGCAGGTACAACCTTCAGCCCTCACTGCTTTACAGATTATTGTCCGTTAAAGGAGTACTTCTCCCCCAAAATGATTATTTGTATATCAATTACTCACCCCACGTTACCTTGAATTCATGAAGGAAACGTTGTTTTTCTCACATGGCTCAATGGTGAACGAAGAATCCCAAAACGAAAAGAGAAAAGTCTTGATGAATTTAAGTAAATGGGAGCAGCAAAACTATATCAAATGATCTGTTTACAAACTCTCACACAATACGTGCAGGACAATCCAAGTGTTATTTATCCAGACATGTGCTCACTACTACCCTAACACGTCACAGCATCATTTCCCACAAATTGGTGTCATCATGGAGGGTCTCTAATGCTAAATATCCAGAGTGATTCATCCGTGATTGGGCAGCATTAACGTCAAAACAGACTGATCTTCTTGCACAAAGAGGTCTCCACATGAATGCACAGGAGTTTTAATATATGCATAAACAATGAGTAACATCCACTCTAATGTGAAATCTGTGACAAGACCTTTACAAAACTGGAAGCGTCTGCCAATCAACAGCTCTTTGCTTGCAGTGCTTTCAAGCTGAAAGGCAACATCAGATTTAAATTGTATTTGTATTTGTAATTAAATAATATAACACCATAAAGCACTAAAATCTATAACACCACATTTGTAAAAAGTAACTTATATAAGTAGTTTACCACACCTATGTGTATGCGGATGGTAAAGTCCCACAGTCCAGCCCTTCAGCTGCCACATGCTGGTTTCACATGCACAAAAAGCTGAAGTGTTATTCATCCATCATCCTGACCCTGTAATCCATCAGCTGTGTCCGGCTTTAGTGATTATTAACCAGGCTGCTGCATCAATGGGAGAAGTTACTGATCAGAGACCAGTGAAAATATAAAGAGTAGCTTTACGAGTAGTTTTGCTGTTGGTAAACGCGGCCCCCATTTATTTTAATTGATCAAGACTTCTCCGTATTTTGATTCCTCGTTCACCATTGAGGCTTGGGAGAAAAAACACATTTCTTCACTAATTGAAGGTAACACAGGGTGAGTAATTGATTGAATGAACATTTTGGGGGTGAAATATTCCTTTTAAGGTTTTCTTTCAACAGGAATGTTGATTAAGAATTTCAAAATTAAAGCCCTTGTTGTTTGGGGCCAGAATTCAGTTTTTATAACAACAAAATAAAACGAAATATACGTTTTTTTCTCACACCCTCTGTCTCCGTCTTCCTCCCACCTTTAGCCCTCTGTTCTGGAGGTTCTCCTCGCAGCTGATCTGCAGGACTTCAGGCATACAGACAGTTTGGAGGCGGCGCTGCAGATGGAGCCGGAGAGCCTCCTCAATGAATGACACAAAATGCATCCAATCACAGACTGGAAAAGGACACAAGCAATGTAGCAACTCTGATCAGTGACATTTCTGATCTGGGATTATTGGGCTGTTATGAAGCTGAAAAGTGATGAGCTACCTCCTGTAACTGATTCACTGGCTGTTAGGTGTGCGTCTTAACTTGACTTTGGAAATCGATGTGGGATCTCAGAGATTACAGCACTACCACATTGTTCCAGAAGTCCAATACTGGGTTTTATAGTATTTTGCGTTATGCTTTTTGTATGAATGTAATGAGAGAAATGATATTCCTTAAATAATAATAATATATATATTTTTACTAACGGAGAACTCCCTCCGGTATGTTTTAGGGCTGAAGGTTATAGGTGGGCTTCCAGAGACCAAATCTGAATTTACACTAAGAATATGGACGACCGGTGTGTGTGAATAATGAACAGAAGAGAGCAAAGCTAACACTTATTCCACCTGTCATTATGACTTGTTTTATGTATCTAAAATAATGTTTAAATGTAAGGGGATTGGATTCCCTTATTTTTATGTTGGAAATGAAATATTTTCCAGGCTGTGGCAAAATGGTTTTAATTGACTCATCACAATGATTGAACAACATTATTAACACGAATCACCACATCTATACGAATGCTATAAAACGTTTCATATGTGTGCAGGTAGGTGTGTGTGTGTGTGTGTGTGTGTGTGTGTGTGTGTG
>CALSCE010002676.1:0-11968 GCA_943593645.1 Bovichtus variegatus
GAGAGACAGAGAGAGTGAGAGACGTACTTAAACATCTTGCACTATGGAAAATCAAAAAGTGTTGTGTGTGGTAGGGGTGAGATGAAACTGCAGAGAGGATGTTATAGGCAGAGATCAAATTGAGAGAGAGCGGAAGAATAGGAGCGTGGAGGAAGAAACTCAGACAGAGAAACAGAGATGAAGAGAGAATCAGAAAGAGCGAGAAACAGGTTTCCCAATATAAGGACCGGGGAGTCCCCCAGGCTCAACTACTGCGGGTCTTATTTGTCCCAGCTTCACACAAGCCGATAGGCTTTATCTCGCATCATGAGTGGGCTTCTGTCAAAGCTGTTTATCTCCCGCTGGCTGTGTTTATCGTTGCCTTCCCTAACCAGGCTCACATAGCTTCAAGATGGCAATGGAAATCCCCCCTGCCAGTATCTGTGAACTTCTCCAGTTGCATTAAGCTTCATAGAAATGTTATAGACATTTGTGACCAATTTATTTATTGCATATGTACTATTCCTGGAACCCTTCTGCTGACTAAAATAATAAATACTGGTGTTAGAGTCGGTACACTTTCAGAAAAGGGTACAGTCCCAACAACAATTGGATGTGCTTTTTATTCGGGAGAAAGTTGTGGTGTCAGTTTCAATTAAGACACTTACCTCAGTCTATGAGTGTCATCTTGAAAATAGATGAAACAGACTTTGACGGAATCAGATTAGATCATGTTACATTAAACAACAGAGGTTCAGTGACCCCTGTGTGCAATATTGGTAACTGCATGGGAAAAATAAACACAGATGGATAATATGATTAATTAAAAAAGAAAATACAATACATAATATATATATATATATATATATATATACAATAACATCCTATGCATAATACACCAAATACGTAAGTGTGAGCGACATGCATTGTTGTATGTATATTATATTGTATGGAGTTGCTTTAAGCTCGTTTGACGCTGATGGCCTCATCATCTTCTGCCACCTTGAATAACTCTTTTGCATCTTCTCCAGATTCACAACAAGTTTCTCTCCAAGCTCGACATGCTGAATCACGTATCGCGGCTTTTCACATCAGTTTTATAAATCAACATTTTCTGTATAAGTATGATGAGGCGGTGGCCAGATCTCTTCACATGGATTACACAGGTCAAACAAAACGAAAAGATAAAGACAGTTCACCTGTTTTCTACAGCTCAAAGTTTTGTCATTCCGTTTTTCAAAACCAGATTTCTTTTTCTGCAGGTGAAGAGAAAAATGACTCACAATGCTGAGTAGGTAAAGGTTTTCATCTTAGATAATCAAAAGCAATGTCAAATTCCTGGTGGTATCGTGACATCAAATCTTCCTGAATTTACACACAGGCAGGCTTGTGGACGAAGTCTTTGATCTTTTTACTTAAGTAAAAGTAGTACTAATAATACTGTAGAAATACTCAGCAAAAGTCAAAGTCCTGTGTTCAAAATGTACAAACGTATTAGCATTTAAATGTATTTAAAGTATCAAAAGTAAAAGTACTCATTATGCTTAACTGCCCATTTCAGAATAACACAGCCTATTTTATATTATGGGATTACAATTATTGATGCATTAATGTGTGCATCTCTTTAATGTTGCAGGTGGTAAAGGGGGAGCTTATTTGTTTTTACTGTGTGTGGGTAGCTTGTGAATTCCACCAAGAGATCAATAAAGTTAATCTTAACCTATAATAAAACATGATAAATGATTTGGTGATTATATTTTGTAATCTTAAGTAACTAAAGTAACTAAAGTTACCAAGTTAATGTAGTGCAGTAGAAAGTGCAATATTTTCCTCTGAATTGTAGAGGAGTTGAAGTATAAAGTAGCAGAAAATGGAAATACTCAAGTCATGTACAAGTACCACGAAATTGTACAGTACATGATTAAATCTACTTACTGTCCACCACAGCGTACACGTGCCCGTATCTGATTTAGCCCAATGTTAGACCAACAATAACCTTGTGTCTCCCATAGCCCCGGACCTTCAGATCAAAGCCTACTAAACAAACTCAATTTGAATCAAGAAAGTGATCAGAAGCAGAGGGATGTTTGCATTCAGGTCAGTTGTCATGGGGAGTTAGGTTTCTTTCGTTTGTTTTATAGGTTGGACGTAACAACGATCATCATCATGATGTAGTAAATGTCCCTCTTTGTCAGGACACCATTGGAGCTTGACTTACTGAGTTCCACAACCTCTTCTCAACTGTCACAGATATTGCAGCTTTATAACTGAAACTCGTCATTAAAAAGGTGATTTTCAGTATCACATCTTCCCCTTTTGAGTTCCTGTAGCCCAGATATTCACACCTTCACGTATCACAATTCAAATGGCTTTAATTTATAAACAGAATTATGTTTAGTGAGTTTTTCTCCTGTCACAGGCTGACGGACACCTCCCTCACCTCTTCACTTTCATTATTGATGTATTTATTGATAATCATCAATAAACAGAGAATAAAGTCAAAGCTTCAAATGACCGTTAAAACTAATACATGTTCTTTTAAGATTACCTTAATGTGATTATCATGATGTTATTCTGTAGGGCTGATGTTCTGAATACAGTTCTTTGAATATAATATAATATAATATAATATAATACAATATAAGGCTTCTCATTTCTGTCCAGCAATTGTTTCCACATAGCAGCCAAAGTAACATCAATTAATTAAACAGATTTTATCAACAGATTTTATCAGCTGTAGCTGATTACTGTAACGTTTACTTTGTTCCCAATGTTAGCCAACCAGATACAAAATAATTAGTTTGTTTCCCGGTAAACAACTCTGCAAGTCGGTGTAGAATTTCTTAGAGCATGAAACATAGCTCTGTTTTATTTAACTACTCTTTGTTATGGTCATTTGCTTTAATTAAGGAAGAAAAGGGTAACATTTGCCGATTGTCGGCTAAAGCGTAAACATATATAATTTGATAAAAATGTTCACTAACTTAATCATTTTTATTTTATTTTCAATTGTCATAAAGCCGTATCTTGATGGTACTGTAGATGGCACTTGGTTATTGACCATTGCTTGTTCACTTTTCACAATGTGGAATAATTTGAGTCCGTCATAAAGAGTACAATAAAACTCTCTGGACACAGCCCATGTCTGTTTTCTACACCCACACTTGTGATGTCGAGCACCAAAAAATGTGTGTGAATGACACTTGACCCACACTGGACAAACATGTGACGTGTGTGCTCACATTGTGTGATTGAACTATGTAGGCTGTATTTTGTGTAGTTTTTAGGTATAGACCTTTATTGTTGTAGAAGAGCCTTATTTATTTAATTTGGTGTAAAGTCATGTTGTGGGTGAATTCCCAATGTGTGCCACAAGGGGGCATCGCCTCTCCAGTGAGGCGGCATGATGCGGCCTGCAGCTCTCGTCTTTATGGGAGGGTTCGGGTGAAAACATGCACATACGCATTTACACTGTGCACGCACGCACTGAAAAGGTGCAAAGAAGACATTTTCAAGTTTAAGCCCCTGATTATTCATACAGTTGCACCCTATTAATACAAATGTGGCAGAACACTACATATATGATAAAGCTTCATAATCAATATTCTTGTCAAACAGTAACACACCCCAGTCTTGCATTAGGGTTTGTACACACGTGACAATGTGGATTTGTCCACAGGTTCAAATACAAAGAGTGTCCTAGCCTGATGGGTCCACATCTCTCACAAAATACATAACAAGGACTGTTATGGGCTATTTTAAGGAATATAGTTTGACAGAGTTGATCATTTCTTTTGTTCATGATAAAAGTAGAGTTAGGAGACATCACTGAAATATGAGTTCAAACACCAGCGATATCAGATGAATCCTTTAGTGTCTGAAGACTAAATGCGGGTATTAGACGGGTATGAACCTGTCCAATATTTATGACAGAGAACAAGAAGTGTGAAGTTATATATACGTGTTCTTGTTATAGTTATGACAGATCATTGGTGTAGTGCCAAGTAATAACTAATATTTCAGATAAAAAATGATTTTCTTTCTTTTTTTTTTTGTCGTCTTCCTCCAGATGGCGCTAAATACACGGTGAAGATGGAGATTCAGTTTCCTCTCTGTCTCCTTAGCCTTTCCTTGTCACAGGGGCAGAACATGAGTCATCTGCAGCTTTATGATCCCTGTGTGGTGGAAACTCTCACCTGTCCCGTCTCTCACTAATAAGTGGGTGGAGCAGATAGAAAATGAGTTATGTTTTATACTTTGTGCTCAAATCAGGATTCGAGCAACATTTGAGTCAGAAGCTGATGACAGTTGGTGAGTAGTTTGGTTACTGTCAATCAAATCTGATTAAACCATGCTAACACAGTCCTGATAAAGCACAAGAACTGAGTTTTTGATTTATGAACTTTTAATAAAGATGTTTTTTTTTTTTTACTTTGATGTTGTTTATCTGTTTATATACCAGTGTGTATACAAACGTATCTACACAGGTGTGTCCTCATACTTTTGCCACTACCAATATCCTCGTGTTACTGGAGCCTGTGTGGTATTTTACCTCAGCCAACACTCTTAATTGTGATTCCTCTGAACACAATAAGTAACTCCTCGACAACTAACTTTAAAGGATAGATTCAAAAGTCAGCCTTAAAACTTTGTTTTTTTTAACAAATAAAAAATGAACAAGTCCAAATTGCCTCTTCATTCTGCCATATTAGCTTTGTTTGGACTTAAGGGACGGGATCACTTCATGGCCACTATGGTCCGACACAATTACAGCAACCAATCATCCTTTGAATGCATGTCAGTATTATTTTAAGATAAACTTGAACAAGAACCCTTTAAATCAGTGTTTCAAATCCATGTTTATGCGTTTAACAAAAATGAGTTGTTTCTATGTTTTTCTATTCATGTTTCTAACATGAATTATGGCCCGGAGTTCTTTAAATAAAATACTGCCAACTTTCATCATTAACTTTTGCACAAATGTCACATGAGCTCTGGCATGACTGTGGTGAGCACACTTTAACATTTCCTGCTTAAAGTGATTGTTTTGCAAGATATTTTATTGTCCATTTGGTGGTATAGAAAGCCACAGCGCATATCTTGTGAAGGCACTGAGTTACCACACAATTGCTTCTCATACTGCCTTAGCTTACTGTGTGGTTTTAAACTTTTGAACCAGTAAATATGATTTTAAATATGGAGCCTTGCATCATTTGATCTGGCCTTCAAATATAATGCTGTGCCTAAGTCTAAGTAAACTTATTTCTCAAATGGCTATTTGTGTCGTCTCAAAGGGGATACCCTTTAAACACTTCAGTTTCACATGGATATAAATGGTAAAAAAAACAAAGTCTGTGCAGATGGGATTCACTTCGCAAAGCTGAGCAAATACATTTCTGTTTAAATATGGGATATATAATCTCACTATATTAAATAAGGGATGGAAAGAAAAAGAAGCAACACCAAATAAAACATTTAAATGGCCATAACTAATGAGTGTTAGTCACACGGACATTTGCACATTTCCCCCTATAAATCTCTCATATTCTATATTATATATGTCTTTTACATACTCTCCAAAAAGGATACTTTCTTGTCTAGATCCAGATAAGAGGATTGGCGGTCTTATCACGACAGGGTCATGTGTCAGGAGGGAGATGGAAACAGATGTTTTCACAGCCCTCTCAGGTTGTGGGTTTTCTAGTGAAGAGAGAGATTTTGGGCAGGGTGTCACTTTGAAGTGCCAGTATCGTGATGAGTAAAAAGCGATTTTGGAACAAGATGCAACTACGCGTCTATTGATTGAAGTGTTTTTCGTTGGAATTATCTTCATGAAGTTGCTGAGTAAAACTCTGAACACCCTCTAATCTGTGGTTCTGCTCACAACGTGAGTCTGAGTGGGCCTCAGGAAACCTTTCACAAGGCAAATTCAAATTGACCATTGCTTTTCTTCTTTTGCTCATTTGCTTCCTGAAACGATTTGTTCTAAAACATGAAAAATGAATGGAGACGATGCTCTCGGTCAACTCTACATGATATTCCGCACAAATCTACTTTGTTACACTAACATGCTGAAGGGAAACAGCACACAAAAAGTCATCAGTAACCACAGAGATTCTGCAAGTGATTTGTGGTTTAGCCCAAAAAGACTGAAACACATATGTTTGTTTATGTTAAAAAAAAAAAAAAAAGGATCATTCAGCTCTTATTATGGAGGCACACCAGGTCTGGAGACAGAAATGAACATACGAGTTTAGAAGTTAACCACGTGGATAAAAGGAATCAGTAATGCTTTCACAAAAGTCGACCTGCACAGAAGCGAGACCCTTGTAATATTCACACAGGAAGGAAACGCACATCAAACCTGCTGCTGTTCAGTCCCCTCATCTTTACCAGCCAGCGCATCTTCACACACTGCACTGACATGAATGTTTGTGGTGAACTGTAAAAGAACATTGCAACAAGGGTGTTGAACTGCAGATAAAGCCCTGCAACGATGCAAGTGTACTGCACTGTGGTCTGTAAGCTACATCTTAAACTTCTCCCACATTCCTGCAACTTTGGAGAGTTTAACTGCATCTTTCAAAATACAAATCTTCTGGTTTTAGACTTCTGCTGTACCTCAATGGAATATATGGAAATCAAATTCATCATCAGGAGACAAACCGAATTTGAGTTGGTGTCTTTATCTAAATACTTTCCAGTGGTCATGAACCAAACTCATGTGGGAGTTAACATGGCACACTGCTCAAACAGAAATCACTTCATATTTGATGAACAAAGGATTTCTTAGTTTCACCAAATGAAAATGAACTTAAATTATCTCTTTATTTACTTCCAAACAACCATTAAAAAACTGTTTTCCCCCGCACACATTTAGACAACACATTTGTCAGATGCACACTAAAATAAATATTTTTGAAAAGGCTACAACTAAATCAGCGTGTTAGTGTTAACTGACTCTCAACATTCTTAAAAAGGCACAATATTTGTGTCTTCAATTAATTTAACCACCAGTTTCAAAGCTGGCAATAAAGAGATTATGCAATATCTTCCCTGGGTTTTTACATTGCAGATTACTTCATATTATGCTATTCAGTGCACTTATTATAGGCTACATTATAGCAATCCCATTCAACATATAGGAATCAAAGTGATTCAGACACAAACTGAGCAGTTTATATTCTTCATTCATTCATTGGAGTAAAATTACAACACTAAACACAAAGTCTTCAGATCTTATAGAGACCAAAGAAGTTGGCATAATTTGAATGGCTAAGGTAAATGGGGTGAGAAACATTCACAAAAACTCTGTCGGATTTCTGCAGCTGCAGGGCGGAGCCGAGGTAGCTTTCTGTGGTCCAGGCGTGGCTCAGCGGCTGAGAGCAGAAACCTGCTCTGTGGGCCTCCATCAGGGTCATAGGTGTAGAGCGTCCTGCTCTCCTCACAAACACCGAATGAATGAACGAGGACGTAGAGGAACAGCCCTTGAAGATCAACTCCACCCGGGAGTAAATGTGGTACAGTCCGGTCTCATTGACTTGGAGGGCACCGTCTTCAAACCTGTAAGCCACTGCTCCGGATACGAACGCCCGACCTGTCTGCGCCTCCCATCGCAAAGTCTTAGGGAATTGTTCTTTTTCAATCCGCCCTGCAAGAGAGGAGAAACAATGTTACCTCGTTGAGTCCGATGTAGGATAGAGAATCAGAGCATTGGTTACACTTGTATTATTATGTTACCTATCACATGTGCTGCAGGTCTGTTTTCTTTGTCTTCTGTCTTCAACTCAGGTGCATGACCTGAAACAACAATCCGATCAGAGTCACATCACCTTGTTGACATTTTCCCTTTGTTGGGAATAATTCATGTGTGGTGAGAGGTGTTTATATTTACCAATTTGCTTCTCAGGTGTATTAAACGCAGTCATTGGATTACCCTTTGTGAACAAACAAAAGAGAAACAGAGAAATGTCAAAACCACATCACAGACGCTCGGGCGTCAGTGCTTTCTTCTAGAAGCCCTCTCAGAGCACAAGTTTGGAGAGGAAATCCTGTCTCACTGGACCGGTGACCACAGATGGAACGATTGTGTCCTTGGTTTGCATTTTTAAATGTCACAGCAGAGCTGTAGAGCTCTATTAACTCTCCAAGTGATGTCAAAGTCAAAAAAAAAAAAAAAAATATGAATAGTGAATTCATTATTACACTTTGCAGTGTTAACTTTCCAGCTCTGTTTTCCACTCTCCCACCTTATACCTCTAGAATCTACATCACCCCCTCTATATGCAAAAGTGATAAAAGTCACATCTTTTTTTATTTGCAGCTTTGCCCCATTAAAACTTTACAGGAAGCAATATTCTACACAAAGTAATGCTATTAATATTGACATTATTTCTTTGCAACCATTGAACAGTTATGACTTACTTTGCAAACAACCATCACTTTACCACTTACTGACCTTCTACACACTGCAGTCACATTTTTCACAGCCTCAAAACTATTTCCCACACACTGCTGCAGTCAGCGCTTAGCTTATGAATACCGCAAAAGCTCACTGAAGTTCAAGCCACTCTCAATGCTTCCATATCCATCACACCCTGTGGCCCTGTGGCCCCGTACCTGTCTCATCTCTCTCATCTCTTCTTGCATGTTGTAAATCTGGTAGGCTTCAAACCCCAGGGCCGCAAACACAAGCAGGAACAGCATCAGCACGATCAGGGCCAGAGCGGGGCTCACTCCCATGCAGCCCCGACTCTTCCCGCGGCTCCTCGCCCTCTCCTGAGTAGGCGGGAAGGACCAGCAGGGTACAAGATTCGGTGGCTGGGCAGAGTGCTGCGAACCTCCACCTTCATCCACAAGGAACACCTGTGGGAACGGATAGCTCTGGTCACAGCTCATGGTGCAGGTCCTGTAGTGAGGCAAACTGTGTGTGCATCTATCACCTCTGCATGAAGGAGGTGTGCTTTTGTCTGAGCACCTCTGTCATCAAAAGAAAAGACAACCTACAGCTGTCAAGGCATTTCCCACCCACAAATCCCTCCCACACGTATCACGGACAGAAGACAAGTGCACATTACTTCTCATTAACTTACACTAGCCAATAAACTATTAAAACCATCCATTAACCCTGCATTGCTGCGTAGTATTTAGAAGTAGGTGTTGCATGATATATACACTCATACTTAACTACAGAACTTCATTAAGCTTTATCACACAGCTAGAGCTAGAGTTTTCAACGGACCCCCACCTCACTAACCACCATTGAGTTATGATTACAACGAGGCCTTTTCACAAATTCCACGAAAGGAAAGATTGAGCAATCACGAACAGTCCTCTGCTCAGCGCTTTTATATGCAACGCAACAGGTGTTGTGGCCCCGGCTTCTTCACATCTGAACCATGCCCTGAATCTGAATATTTATCTCTAGTATTTAAAGCGTTTAACAATGCATTATTCAAATGTATGATTCTATCAGTCTTTACAAGGCAGAGTGTGTTAGTAAACAGTGATGCAGCAGTTTCAGTAGCACACAGCGTATTCTTGGTGGGAAGATGCTGCTGCCACATGAAAAAGACGCATAAGACGAATATGCCTCAGCATTGGCTTTCCTGCCTATGAAAAGCCGGTAGTGTGAGACAGCGATACTTTAAAGAGGTGAGAATTAACCCCAACCAATACCTCAGAGATGAACTTACAGGAAAGCTGAACACATACACATCGCTTTCTTCCCCACTCAGTGAGGAGTAGATACCAATGTGGTCTCTCTGACACGTTTGGGTTTGTTTCGTGGGATACAGAGCAATTACATGGAACCTTCATAGGGGTTGAAAAAGTTTCCAAAAGACATCAGTTCTTATGTTAGGTGATCAAGAAAATCCGCTTACAACTATTAATTAGCGCCATTTACTGGGGCTTTCGTGGTTTTTGATAAAGGGCATCTTTCCGACCTCATAGATGGAACTTAATGCAAGAAACGCGCAGCATTGCAGGGGAGGGTGCTGCAGCCGTGCTGTCTCACACAGGCCTAAACTACAAGCTAAGCCAGTCTTGTATATTGTGTAAAAGTGTATCCTTTCTTTATTTGTGTTCAGGTTGGTACCTGCAGAGGAAGCTCTCAGGCCTCTGCTCTGTCCACTGTTGCAAAAGTTTCATTTCCTTTCTCCGGGCACCTGCAGAGACAAAAGAAAACCTGCCTTGCTGTGTGCATACTGAGCTCTAACTAAAAGGTTAACTACGTCAACCTTAACCAAAAAACTGCACAGGCTTTCTGCAATCTACAGGCTGAAGTGTCTTGTTTCCCAGAAGTGTCATGCGGTCCTTGCAGCAGCAGCGGTGGCAGCACAGAGTGGGTTAAAAGTGGGAGGGTGGAGTTGTGGGGTCTAACCAGGTCGTGTTTAGTGCTGCTGCTCCAGTTAATAAACCAGACAGTGAGACTAAAATGAATCGCTGAATCAGTAAGTATGTCCATCAATTACTGTCTGTTTCTCATAGTCTCCCTCCTCTCTGTTGCATAATGGAGATTGTTGTGGTCATGATGACTCATTACACAAAAGTAGTGCCTGAAATATATACTGAATTTCTCAACCTGAAATGAATGACATATACTATACATACTCATATCTTATTTGAAAAGAGTGAGACGCTAATATTCAGATTTTCTGTGTAGCAATTACACATCGAGAGATTTTGATCCACAGTCTTCATGTCTAAAAGAATTTAGCTCAAATCTGTCACCAAATCCTAGAAATTCAAGAAAATGTTCTATCAAAAAATGTGAACGTCTTTGAATGAACTGCACCAAGACGTTCCATAAAACACTTTTCAAAATGTGGTGGACCATTAAATGTCATGATCTAAAAAGCATCATGTGTCACATTCCTCATCAGAAGAAGAGTAACAGTCTAGTCCCAGGACATGGCCTGTCCTCCCCTCCGTTGTCCCAGTATTGGATGATTTCCCAGGTACCCTTTCTTGTGCTTCACAGTCTGACTTAAGCTCTTGAACCACACGTTTCTGTCCAACAACAGATCCCATCGGTGCACCATCAAGATTCTGTGCATCTCTGCTCTGGATTGAAAATGTTTGCCTTGATGAAGCGTTAACAAGGTTTGGCAGGCCAGACTGCAGCACCCTGGCTAGGCTCTGTGTTTCAGAGGAGCCTCGCTGAACTGGCGGTCCTCTGAACGCAGCAGTAGCAATCGTCAGCCTTGTGTGGTCGAAAGAGAGGGGCTGGTCCTGGTCTGCACTGACTGCCTCTGAGGTTTCTGAGTTTGGGTTGCTGTGGACAGAGGTTTGAACCCTGGTCTCCGAATGGCTGAGAGGTCCCCGTCTCTCAGGCGCTGAGGTTTTGTGACATCCTGTCCAATCGCTGGACAAGTCACTCTCACTTCCACTCAACAGACTGCTACCATCACGTGACTCACAGGGCCGAGGGTTTTTAACTGTAAATGAGAGTGAAGAGACATAGAGCGATGAAAGGTCAGCTGTTGGTGTCTTAAAGGAATAGTTTACCCAAAATGAAATTCACTCATGAAACAAAAGGAGATTAGACAAGTGTGATAGCATTTCAAGGGTACCTTCGATATTTTTTCAACCTGGACCCTATTTAACCCATGTTGAAAAGTAGTGACTAATGGGGACAACATTTTTTGAAATTGATCCAGTATTGAGCGAGAACACTGCAGATGGCAGCTACTGGCAGGCACAAATTGTGCACCTTCAATGTACGTCCACTAAAGGTGCTCGTTCTTTGCCACTGACAGGCTCAGATTGTTATTGTTATTATAAATGTCTGACAATATCATTGTGTCATGTGACTTGTTGCTGGAAAACCACGGTGAAAATGTGAGTGAAGAGCGGGTGTTGTCAGAGTTTGTTGTGTTGGAGTACAGAAAGCTCAGCCGAGTGCTAGCTATAAGATTTTGAATGTCATGGCTGAAAATTAAGCAGTGGATGCGACGCAAGACTTCAAAATGAAACTGCTCCGTGC
>CALSCE010002698.1:0-12317 GCA_943593645.1 Bovichtus variegatus
GTATATATTATATTATATATTATAGTAGTATAGAAAAATGTAACATCAGGCTCTTATTTCATTTTAACATAACCTCATCTTCAATACTTGGGGTTGGGTTTATGCGTTCTTTGTTTGTATTTTTAAACAGTATGTTCTACCTTTAACTATATTTAGAATAAGGTCGAGCATTTTGCTATCTCAGGTAACGCTGGCTGGGTGTCTGGAGTGTAAACTTCCCCAAATAAAACAAAAAGGAGCGGCACAGAGTGGTGAAATACAACATGGTGTTTGACACAACCTGCAACCGCACAAAATGTTAGATAACGAGGCTTCTTGTCCTGGGACGTAGCGCTGGTCAAATGACTGCAGTGCTAACGTTTGCAGCTTTCCTTCGCGCAGAGCAAAACTCCTCGCACTTTTTCCTCTTGTGCTTTTGGTTTTGGAAATCCTAAATAAAAAAGACCCAACATTTCAAACCCTTTAGATTTCCAGTTTCACTACCGTGCATGAACACATCGTGCAGAAATCCAACGCTGGACGGGCCTGTTGTGCTTAGTTACGGTTGCTAAGTTCAGAGAAGGGTCAATCTCCTCTTCCTCGACTGAACTACTTTATAATTACGACATCTTCAGTAAAAGTGTATACCCATTTGTGTTCTCCCATGTTTGTGTGTATATGTGCGTGTGTATACGTGCGCGTGTGACTTTTAAAGAGATGCTTCTTTGTCCACACCAACAATAGTCGTCTTGTTCCAGAAACAGCACCTATCATCTTAAAATGTGAGAGTGAGACACTTTTATTGGCTCTTAAAGCCGGACCACAGCTGGGCGCAGGACAGGGGGTGAAACTCGGCAATAACAGAAACGGGAAAAACAGAGAAAGAGACGGTGAAAAAATATCTTATAATTGTAGCGGACGACGAAGACGTCATTGGAGAAATATGATGTGATGTTGTTATGTTCATTAAAAAGATTATGGGGATCTGAGAGCTGCAATGTGTCTTTGTTTGTTGTCCTTCAAGTGAAGTTTGTCTTTCTGTCGTGCATCAAGGCAGCACACGCACATTTAAAGGTGCTTTGATATTGATGTGGTTGTCATGATAATGTAGAATGTGAAAGTAGTCACTTATTTTAGCATCTTTCTGCTCATTGTTTTGGTTTTACTTTGCATAACTTACTGTTATAAATAAATGTTGCCACTATCATCGATAATGTTGACGTACAAAGTTAGCATTAGCATTAGCAGCGAAAGAGCCAGATAAGAGGCAGGGGTGGTGGAGACAAAAACAGAGCTAAAAGAACATGAATATTAGATTTATTTACTCATTAGGGAAGAGAAACTTGGCTGTAAATAAATATTAATGTCACACTTTGTTTGTAAATACATTCACCCTAACAACTTAGTTGAGCCAAAGCTTTTTAGTTGTTCATTTTATTCTTTACTCTTAATTAATGTGTGTTCAGATGGTTCAGAGTGTAGGAGGAGCAGGAAAACACACAAACCACTGGAGGAATGTGTGGAGATTTAACAGGCTGGTTAAGAGCTTGTGTTTCTTCTGGGCACGACTTCCAAGCCTTGCTCGATTTTAACAGGTTCACAGTGGATGAGAGATATTTAAAACATCTATGCCATACATGGTGCATGAACACACACACACACAGCTGGCGATTGTCTGTTTGTCTAAGATATTTCTGCGGCTCCACAGCTTTAATTTTCATACAACACAAAGCCAGCTGGTGATCTCCACTGAATTCCTCTTGCCAACAATCTTAAGAAAAGAAAATCCTCCCGTCCAAGAGTTTTAGTGATGGCAGCAGGTTTCTGCTTCCCTCCCCAGCCTTCCACTCACACACACACATGCACCATTGTTTTTTATCAATGCTCCACAGTTGGTAGTTCTTCCCTAATAGGCCCCGTCAAGGTCAGGGTCAGGAGAGAGGAACGACGGGGACGGATGAGGCTCCTGATTGCAGCTTTGGAGTGAGGAGCTGAATGAAAACTGTCATTAAGCATCAAGTCTTCTGCTGATATGTGAAGCTACAACAGTCAGTAGCAGTAAATCAGCTCAGTAACTTATCTCTGCTCCTCTAATGACAGACAAGCAGTTTCTACCAGAGGATATGAATCCTGTTTTATCAAAGTTACTGATGGGAATGCGGCTCTAATCGGATGAGTTCAGCCTGACATAAGTTCAAGAGTTTAGAAAGAGTTTATTCTATACGCACACTATTGAGTGTCTGCTTTGCATGCACTTCACTACTGTCAGGTTGGAAAAGTATTCAGGGACTAAGAAAAACTGTTTTTACTTCACCATTTGTGAGTTTTAAGATTTGCTTTGAAAAGGTTTTATATGCCAGGGGGTTGTAAAAAAAGGCCTCGAGAGGTTATGATCCTCCAGACAAAGCCAGAACCTGAACTTTACCAACACAGGGCTTTGGTGAAAATATATTCAAAGGGCTCTTTGATCTTTTCCGAACCTACATTCCTCTTGGTGCCGTTATCCTGTCCCTGAGCGGAAAGGAAAGTACATGACAGTCGTGGCCGCAGGACCAAGAATGTAGGTACGGACTTGTTTTCATGGAACAAGGAGATCATTGCCATTTATAGCTGGAGCCAAACACGCAGATGATGTTGTTCCCACAAAAACAGAGAACGTCTATATTAAAAAAAGATCAGTGGAGTGTCATTGTGCTCAGCTTCCCGAGACATGTGTCATTTCCTGTTCTACATCAGCTGTAGCGGCGTTTCCCATGATGGAAAGGACAGTGTCTCCCCATCTGCATAGTGTCCATTATGGCTGCACTTGTATGTCCTCTGGATGTCTCTTTATCTGTCCACTGTATAGGGTGAGACAGTGAGCTCATGCCGATGGACGCTACTGTTCTCTGAGTTTCTTTTTCTCCATAAAACCCGGCGCCACTCCCTGCTTCTGAGAACTGAAGAGGGAAAGACTCCCAGCACAAAAGACAGCATTGATCTGCTCAACATGTTCTCTATTGAGGATGCAGGGCGCCTTGTCCCTTGTTTCTCATGCTGCCCTGGGTTTTCATGCTCTAGAGGCCACGTACTGCTCTGTTTCACACCAGCTACTGCAGCTTATTGGATTCAGGATACTTCTCCTTTTATTTGACCACGTTTTACTTTCTTCGTAAAGATGCCAACTCTGCTGTGAGATTGCGCCCACGTCTTTAGAACTACTTCAGATGCTTTGTGTGCCTAATTTATTTGCTCGTAACTCCCTTTTAGGGTTGCTTGTTTTCCTTTTTATGACCGAATCTCAGAAGCGCAATCCAATAATGATGCAAAGGAACAATGAGGACTTTTAGAAGTGGGACGCTTGATATTTTTCTGCCCACCTGAAATGCGCTCTCTGCCAGGGGAGTGGGTGTGAGGCTGGAGACTCAGCTTGCCAAATCTCCGCTCTCCCCCCAAAGCAGAAACCCCATGTGTCCGTTTCATTCTTTCTCTCTCTCTCTCTCTCTCTCTCTCTGTGTCTGTCTCGTCTCTGTCCGGATCTATATCCATCTTCTGGCTCAAAGTCTAAACATACATAAAAAAATTAAGAATGGGAATTCCAGCATTCATTCATGAATCACCTCATGTGACCTCCTATCCACAGAAACATAATCCATCTCCCTTTTCCTCCTGCATTGCTCACATCTTGTGTTTTAATGTTGAATGAGAAGAAAAACATTTTGGTATTTGTTCTTTAAACCTGCATTAACTGATTTTTTTGGCCACTTGGTGGCAGCGCAACAAGCTATAAACACAACATTGACATAATATCACGTTTTCAGGTTTTTTAGTGACACTGGAAGCAAACAACTGCCTGTTCGTCCACCAACAGACAAAGAGCATCGTCAGTATGTGTTCATAGCCAAGTGTTGGTTCACCTAATAAATAAAGTTCAATACTCCTGTAAACTCGGGTTTGGTC
Organism: Bovichtus variegatus; assembly: GCA_943593645.1. Classification (NCBI taxonomy): domain Eukaryota; kingdom Metazoa; phylum Chordata; class Actinopteri; order Perciformes; family Bovichtidae; genus Bovichtus; species Bovichtus variegatus. The sequence goes on from CALSCE010002698.1 coordinate 3,919, forward strand.
TCCACCAACTCCTGATTATCTGGCTCTTAAGTTGTTAAATGCTGGTTAGTTGCCAAGTTTGTCTGTCAGCTGTGTGGTGTTGTTAACCAGTGGGTTTTACACCTTTTTTTTGTTGTTGTTGCAGAAAACAGTTGCCTACTGTGCAAGAAAATAGAGTAACGTTGCGGTCCAGAAAGCCACAACAATGGGTGGGAAAATGCTGAAATGTTCTGCAGAGCTGAGGTAACACAGTGAGGATGATTCTCAAACGAAAGCCTCCCACTAGAACGTAGAGTAGCCACACCAAGATGTTGACATGACTGCACCATTTACCCATTAACAACCATCACCTAATGGCCACAGCTGTGTCAGGTCTCAGCCAATCCGGACAGCTGCGAAGGATCAGCGAGGCGAACACGGCCAGGACTCCCCTCAGGGGAAAGATTTGGACGGAATGGAAATAGACGTAAAGCAGAGAGACACCAGAGGGATAAACACATCTGTGAGGATCCATCTTGGTTTCCATCTTGGGTTCCATCGTATTCACAAACAAGTACACGATGTTGGTCATGCACATACTGTAAGGGGGAGAGTTTAGTTGGAGGAAGACTCTCAGGCCATGGGAAATTTACAGCTTAAACATGCTCACAGTGAGTCAGAGGCAACAAGTGGCAGAAACAAAAGGAGAATTTATAGCCTAATGTGCGGTTTCTCGGAAAGTAGAATTCTATCTTCCAGGAATAAAAAGAGCCAAATCAGTGTGGGTGAGAAATGTTCTTACGCTTCATCTTTAGCAGACCAGATGTGTAAAGGACCCAGACTGTGTTTTTAATACTATTTTCTCTTGTTTTCATAGACAAAGTGCAAACAATGCCACGGTTTGACTGCGTCCTGAGAGTTTTTCACTCTCATGGCAACGTCATTAACACTTTGTCACTAAATGATCAAATCCTTTGCTTCACATCCAGCCGGTGCAGAGAAGCAGTGGGAGAGAGGGGGCGTAGGAGGAAGCAAAAAGGGGGTCTGCTCATCCTGTCATCCCACTTATGCATTCTTCAGATTTGGAATGTGGAACTTCCTCTCTCCGCGCCTCCTCACAGGGTTTCCTGCACCTAAAGGTCAGACCTACTGTAAAGTATCTGGTACATGTCCAGCGCATGTCAAAGCACCATTCCTTTCTTTACCTCCGCATTTTTTCCTCAAGCTTGCCTCCCTCAGGAGCTGCGCGTTACTAATAGAAGAGTTTTAGAAGAGTTTACCACATAGCACTGCTGAACTGAGACATTTATAATTCACATTAGCACTATTAGAAGATAAGAGATACAAAGGAAAAGTTTATAATCTGAAAAGTTTGTCTTTGAAACATACTGAAGGCAGCATGACTTTATAAAAATATAAGATGTTCTGTATATCCTTTTATTTTTGAGTCTTTTTTTTCTTTTTACTAATATTTTTTGGTGCAACTGCTCTTTAACACATGTTTTATAGAAATACAGTTTACATATTACAACACAGGCGTACGAGGCGCAGGATTGTGACCAGAGTTTGGTTATAGTTAGAGAAATATTGTGGTTTCAGTCAAATGTTATAACACGTTTCTGAAGTCGCTGCAGTCCTTCCTGAACAGTATTAGTACCTAAACATAACATAATCTAATGTTTTTGGCGGAAAACTAATGAAATACGTCAGTAAAAAGTTACAAAAGGCGTTTAGTGTTGATTCATTTATGATTTATCAATAATTGACTTGTCATGTTAACAGAAAACGTAGCATTATGTTTCCTTCACAATGTTTCTGAAGTTGCTAATTAGTTGTATTTAAACAAATAAAACATGTAGATATTATTGTTTTTATTACGGGTTGTCATTGTGGCCTTACTGACAGCAGGTTCATTGAAAGATGACTTTAAATGTGATATAATGCCTCAGGTGAAATGTGCATTCGTCACATGTGCAAGCTTAGTACGGGGCTGAACAATAAAGTTATGGAAACACCTTCACAAATGGGCACAAATCTAATAAATAGCATGAAAATCAATGAAGAAACTAGAGATATAAGAGACATAAAGGGCTCCAAGCACCCGACACAACTCAGCGTTAAATTTACTCCAATTCTTGTCCAGATGTTCCTGGTCCAGATGTTGACAGCTCAGTATTGAAGTCATCTGTAGCTAAGAGTTTGGAGGTGTTTATGTCAGCTCCCTTTACAAGCCTGTGTTGTACGTAGATGAGTCAGAAACCACGTCTCTACTCAAAACACGTTTCATCACAGATTAAACCTCGTTTGTTTGTTCACGTCTGGCCGATTGTTGCTGTCTGACGCTGGGAGTTAAAACACGCTACGGATGTGGAACCTCCAGTCCAACGATGAGAGCGCTATCAGATGATCTGGGCAGCACGTGTCCGAGGCTTAAAGCAGAACCCGGTCACTCACACTTCGCTTGTTATCTCACTGTGTTTAGTCTGTGTCTGTCTCTCGCTCATTTCTCTCCCTAACGGGTCCCCCGCGCTCCCTCCTCTCTGACCCCCTCTTTAAGGAGGTCGACGGTGTGAATTACATCACTTAAACTGTACGGAAGTGATGAGTGTTTCTGACTAATGAGTTTCAGCAGCGCAGTCTTCCATATGGCTGAACGCCCCCTGACATAGGCCACGATCAAGAGGAGGTAAAAGGGTATAAATGAAATAAAGAGAAGCAGGATGGACGCTCTCGTATGATCTATATCTTCATGCTGTCAACAAATACTGTCTGTGGATGAAGATAGAAGTGTTTCAAAGATTTATTTTTGGAGAAAAGGTACTTCCTAAATCAGGCTCTGGGTGGGAACATGTTAAAATGGGCATATTTAAATATGTTGGATCTGATAAATAGCCTAATTGCTTGGTTTGAAATATAACTGCCCTATTTTCAGACATCCTATGATGATGGACAGGTGTGCGCTGGTCGTCTTATCATATCATCATCATCAAGTATAACACAATTAGGTAAAAAAATGATTTCATACGTTGTGTTAAATTGCTTATAATGTAAAGCTGCAGGTCGTGTGGCTGATTGAGTTAACGTGCATATCCCCGAGCACCCGTGACCGATCGGTTGGTCGAAGAGAAAGTAGAATTTCAGTGACAAAGATGTGATGTGATCATGGCCTTCCTTGGTTTTAAGGTAGAGCTGGTTCACACAGGTTAAAGAAGGTAGAGACAGAAAGAGAGGGGGGGGGTGTGGTTACAGTAAGGACTTACCCTGCCACCCTTCTCTGGGAAACATTTACAGCCTCCGCTGCAGTCTCGTCCTCCACAGGGGCCACTGTGCTTCTTCCCACCCTGTCAGACACAAAACAGACAACATGAAGGTTAGAGCTGGGCTATTAGAGGTCACGCTATAATGTCCCATACACAGGACACGTCAAACACTCTGCTGTCCACGTCATGTACAAAAGCACAGCAGAGACACGTCACGTCGCTGCTTTCTTTCCTCGTCGTGCATTAGACGACACAGTGTGGGATAAATAGTTGTTTACTGTAGGTGTGTTTGTGTACGCTGTGGTTTGTGAGTGCACTTGTTGTTTATGTGTGAAAGATTGTTTAAGTGTTGTCTGCACTGTTGTGTATCTTGGTCTGGTGTGCAGAGAGGATGTTTTGGATGTGGCTGGAGTGACTCATGACGGACGTCCAGACATAATGTGCATAAAACTCCTATTCATCAGACGAGCTGGGCACGGACACTGACGGGTGCCACTTTTCTTTAGAGGTCTGCATACCAACAAAACCACCCAGCATCACAGGCCGGTCTGTGCTCCACATAACGAGCACACACACAGCGTGGACACAACACGATGAAAGAGAGCACTCACACAGACGGGGTTTCCCAACCCGCAGGTCAGAGGTGTCGCTCGCTGAGATAGCGCGAGACATTAATTAAGACAGAACGGAGAACTTTTGTGTTCATGTGGTGTTTCAAATCAAAATCCAAGCGTGCCTTTCAGATCTTGTCAAATCAAATCAAATCCAGTTTATTTATACAGCCCGATATCACAAATTATACATTTGTCTCAGTGGGCTTTACAGCCTGCACAGGATACGACCCCCTCTGTTCTCAGACCCTCGCAGCACAAGGAAAAACTCCCTAAAAGATACCTCACAATTAGTGGAGGAAATATGGAAGAAACCTCAGGGAGAGACTGAGGAGGATCCTCTTATATATTATATATAATATATATATATATAATATATAAGAGGATCCCTCTCCCAGGACGGACAGACGTGCAATAGGTGACGTGTGTACAGAACAAACAACATAGTTAAAAATACAACATAGACAATCTATGTGACAGAAAACATGATACGATGGTATATATAAAAAGATGGATCAGGAGGATCAATAAAGCTCCTGGTGTCAGGCAGGACCAGAGCAACAGGTGCAGCCAGGATTCGCGGCCCAGAAGTAAACTTTGTGATGTAATCTTGTGCCACGACTGCCTCTCTTACTCATCAGAAGAAGCAAAACCGTTTGAACCTTTGACAAAACTGAAGCACACCATGAGGCTGAGAGCTGCACCTTTACAATCAACGGTGCAACACATGAGAATAAGATACCAGCTGAAAATCATTGCTGAAACGAATCACAGATCCAAAGGTTCTTTTAATAAATCTGTGGGTTAATCAGTGACTGCTCGGCCCCCCGGCACTGTTTAAACGTGTGAGTGGAAACAAAGATTTGCACGGTTTTAAAAGCTTCATTGAACTTTTCTTCATTGTGCCTGAGAGTGGTCAGTAATTAAACACACACATGCTGTAGATACTGTGTATTTAACTCCATATTCCCAAAGTACGGGGGTTCTCAAACGTTCTCATAATCGTAGCCCTGCTTAAGCAAACGATTACTACCATTTGTACTCTGAGATGACAAACTAACTGTGTTCTAAAACCTTTCACGCTAAACACGTCTGTTCTATAGTGATAATACCACTTATACTTTTAAACAGATGGTCATTTTATTCATATTCAAATTGCATTTAAGAAAATGGCCCCCACTTTGAGAATCACTGCTTTAGAGAAGTGGGTTCCATGTATGAGTGAAACTTTAATACATTAGATTTGTACGGCGCTCAAAAGTGGCTTTGACTAGACGCAGAGGCTCCATGTCTCTGGTTATGACGTCTCTCTTGTGTCTGCCTACGTGCTCCACCTACGTGCTCCACCTACACAGCCATACCATAGCACATGCCTCAATACCCTCCCCTCTCCCTTGTTAAAAAAAAAAAAAATTAAAATGGCCACTTTATGCCCACAGTGGCAACAAAACGACGGGTAAAGAATCAGAATAATTCTCCCTCCTCACTTTGACAGCAGATCCCAACAGTCTCTCTCACAATGGCCACATTGAGACTGTCCTCGCACACAAAGACCTTCTTTTACTGTGGAGACGCCGTCCTTTAATGATCCCCTATCTCCACAACAAAAAGACCCTCTTCCCCTCCTTAATGGAATGCACAAAGCCGCATTTCTTGGTTAACTACCAGTGGATCTGATGGGGTCCTTTCAAACCTCTGTTTGATACGGCCGAGACGTGCTGCGATGGCCGCAGACTCACAAACGCCGTTCGTTACTTCCTGTAGATCCTTCATTTTCAAATGATAGGTTATAAGAGGGTGTCTCTGCAGGGGGAACACCTCTCTGTTGAGGAGGAGGGAGAGAGAACGTCATATCATCCCAATAAGGATGAAACAGATTCATGACCTTTCTCCACAATGAGGTGGAAGTCTACAAAACCCAGACAATAGACTGCATCATCTCCGCACAGACGCACAAAGGAATGGCTCCCATAAAGGCAATTACACATGAAGGAGCTATGCAGCATGGATTAAACTTAACAGTTTACAGGCTCCAAACAGATGATGGCTGTTTCCGACAATAGGAACGCGCTACAGTATCCGGGTTTCTCCGCCCATCGTCACCATGACTCACTCTGTCAAAATCACCTTTTCCATAGATACTGCGCAGTACACCTCGGATGATGATATGTTGCTGCATTTATTTAGATTAATGCAGCAAAGCTCTAAAGAGTACAACAATAATCCGCCATGTCAAGAAATAAAACGGTAAAATATTCATAAAATTGATGAAGTTCACAAACTTGCAGCGTTATCGTTCAGCCATTTTCTATCTCCCGTCATTCTCACTTTCTCAGTCTTGCAGATTTACCGTGAATCTGACTCTTACAGAATGTAAAGCTGTAGTGAAAGAGGACCAGCCGGAGTCTCAACGTGCAAAACCCAATGCCAAAACAAACCGTGAGCCAAAGAGATTCAGAGAGAGCGGACACTTCGACGAGCTGACGAGCTGACGTCGTCCTGCAGTGTCTCCTGTTGTTAAATGAAGAACACAATAATATCTCTATATTCCAGGAAGCATAGATTATAACTCACTCCAAACTGATATGAAATATTGACCACAAAGCAGGTCATAATTCTTCATCTGTCCCTCTACCTCGTTTACAGTACGGCTCCCCAGTGTTGATCATCTTTTACTGCGAGTCCACTGCAGTCATCTGCTTTTCTTCAGAACTGCAATCATGTGCATAAACGTAAACATGCTTTTCACAGAAAGACCAGCTACTCTCCATATATATATGAACCTGTGCATTTGTGCAGACCACTCAGACCACACGCAAAAGCAAAAGCAGAAATAAAAACGTTCCATAGAAGACAGATTAGAAAAATAGGCCAAGAAACAACATGTTGTTTTCCTCTTAGAGCCAAATCAAAGTGCCCAGTTCCCCAGTTTTGAAGTGTGTCTGGGATGTTTATCCATCACTATAAGCAGAGCTCCAAGAAGAAAATAAGCATTATTGTGAAAAACAATTAAGAATTATGTTTCATCAGGAGGAAATCTACCATTTCCCTTAAAGAAACACTCATTTAGGGAAATAAACTTATTTTCTGTCATAGAGTTCAGCTTAACCCTAAATAAAAGTTAATATTTATAACTTAGATCAGTGTGTAAAATGAGATATTTGTATGATAGATGTCTGTGACTGATATCTGTGTGTCCATGTCTGTGTGCATGCACGCATGTATGTAGTCTGTGCAGGGCGTACACCGTATACTCAAGACATTCACATGGAATATTGTTGTGTTTTCCATCTACCTGCCTCTGCTAGTGTTTCCTACTTGCACGCTAAGTGTTGCGTGAGGACAACCTTGACTTTGAGTTCTTAAAATACTTCCAGGTCTTCAGGCCACAGAGCTCAGATTAATGCTTTTCTTAATGAGGAATGTTTTTGTTTCCTCCCTGCTCTGTGTGGCTCCACTGGTGCTTCGCTCCAAAAGTCCTTCAATGTACAGTAAATTAAAATTAAATTAAAAAAAAAACAGCTGTTTCAACAGAACGCTCAGTTTTTTTCGTTCCTGCTCGTACATAATTACTATTAATGCTACTAGAGACTTATGACTATTCAAGATTTATGTAGTTAGGGTTTATTTAGCTTAGTACAGACACAAGTGATGCAGTATCAATTACATACATACATATATACTGTATACAGGGGGGTTTCTATGTTGCTATTGAGAAAAAATGCATATTAAAATGTCCTGATATGCGAGAGTAATGGACCCGCTGGACATCTAGTCTTTCATGTGGTCTATTATTCCATTATTGTGTATGCAAGAACCACTGTGTTTACACGGGTAATGATAATGTTCCTTCGCTCTTAAATCTCTTGTCTACAAAGAAGTCGTCGCACAATATAACTGATCGTTTCTCATGTTACAGTACGATGGATCACAATTGTTCCGACGGTTAAATACAGTTTAACTGCAGTTTAATAGCATTCAATTATATTTATACTGATTTATGTGTGAACTACACCAAAATAAGATAGTAATGAAGTGTCAGCCAATCAGAGATGAGTATTTTCCATGGCCACGATACAAGTCTGATTGTTTTCATAACTTTCCACGCACAGATTTAGGAGAATCGGAGTTGAGATTGTTAAAATAATTCAGATTTATTATGGTATAAATTGCTTAGAATATAGTTTTCTTGACCAAAAACTACAAATTGAGAAGGAGCACTTCCTTTATTCCTGTGGGTGGATGTCCAGTACGGAAGCTTTACATTTTTATGTTTTATTCATTAATTGTCAACTTTATAAAAGGTGAAAATATGCTCAAGTTCCAAGAGTCCAAAGAGATGTCTTTAAATGGCATATTTGTCAGACCAAAACGGATATTCATCAATTTACACATCAAACTTTTTGTTGGTTTATTCACTCGTCTTCAGTCTTTTATATCGGACCAGCATCATACAGAACATGCAGATATGATGTGTTTGGTTTGTCACTGTAACGTACACAGAGGGTTTACAGAGACATTACCACTTCCTGTCACTTCCTGTCACTTCCTGTCACTTCCTGTCACTTCC
>CALSCE010002755.1:0-11322 GCA_943593645.1 Bovichtus variegatus
GGATGGAAATAATTGGTGGTTTTGTTTATCTTGTGTGTTTAGTGATTATTCTCCGGCCTGGTGCCCAAATCTGACTTTGGATGAATAAATAAAGTGACTGTCCAGCCTCCTGACGGGAGTCCTTGCTGTTAACGTTGGTTATCCTGATACTTTTCACACAAACACTGCGGATCGAATCCCAAACAACACACCACGTGACCCAGCCCAGCACTCCTTGTGTTCTCCTACTCGGGATATTTGGGGGCAAACCTTCGCTACAAGTGTCTGGAGTTACCATAGTTACAGTTCGGGGGTTGAACTCTGATATCATTGTAATGAACAGGAAGTCTCCTCCCCCGTCACAAGCGTTATAGATAAACTCCCGAGCTTCTGGCTGCAGTTTGAGGTTTGTGACTTACGCCCCGTGGCCCCTGAAGGTTTGCTAAGTTTAGTTCACATGGATCTCAAACTAACCCTTTCATGTTCGTTTGTTAATGAACATCACATAAACGATGTTCATTCAGTTTGTGGGAAGCCTTAAAGCAAAGTGTGAAAGAACATTTTCCCCGGGTTGTCCTACATAATCCTAATCTTCTCTCCCCCCCAAGCAGATAGTTTCTCTGAGTAAACAGATCTCTCTGGGCTACAGATCCTCACACACACACACAACACACGCACAACACGCAAACAACACGCACACAACACACACACTGTGTCTCCGAGCTCCATTCTGCGAGTGCTTTCCATGTTATCTGCCTCAGGGTGTAAAAGAATCCCGTCTCTGGTTCTCTGGTCCTGGTGTATGAACGATGAGATTTAATACAACATTTCGTTAAAGCCTTTATTAATGTTTGTGAACTTCTGCTGCAGGTGACCGAGGTGTGTGGAGCGAAGCGTCTGGGTTACTTTGGCACGCCTCAGTTTTTCGTGGCGCTGAAGCTGCTCGCCGCCGCCCAGTCTGGTCTGCCCGTCCACCTGGAGAGTGTAACGTCCAGTAAGTGTTCAGAGAGGAGGCGTCTTCTGACAGCAAAGGGGATCAGGAGATTATCTCAACATGGCAGGATTTGCACTAATCTGGATGAAAGGGGAGTCGCGTGGAAAGGCCTAAGTGGACCTGCCCTTATTACTTTAGAGCGTGCACCCCGGCCACACAGGAAATCTGTTTTCTGCTCAGCACGTGATGCCTCATGGATTATTACAAAAGTATGTTGAGAGTTTAACGTGGTTCAGTCGTAGCTCACCTCGGCAGGATAAACTCACCCCGATTAATCTCCTCAATCTAATTCTAGACGTGTCAAAGGTCCTCACACAGGAAGCTCCTGATCCGACGACACAAAAATGACAAAGCCAGAGGAGGGAATATATGATATTCTGAGAAAAAAAAACTCAAATTCTGAGAATAAAGTTGTACGTTTCTGAGAAAAAAACTCTGAGGTTAAAGTCGCAAATTTATGAGAATGTTTTTATTCTCATAAATTTGTTACTTTAATCTGAGAGAATTTCAGTTTTTTTTTCTTTTTGCAAATTAATGCTTTATAATCTCAGAGAATATTCAAATATTTTCTCGTGATTAATCGAATTGAAATGTTACCCCTCCCCCACCTTAATTATTTTTTGTTGTTGTTTTTGTTAAACTTACAATAAGCCCTATTACGGCATCAGAGTTTTTTTACTTATTATTTCCAAGAAGAAGGGCTTTGGGTCGCTGATCTCTTGTATAATAAAGAAATAAACTGCAAACAAGTAAGCGTCTGTCTCCCTTCAGATCTGCCTCTGCCCAGGTTTGTTGGGCTGAAGAATGAACCAGAGATGAGAAACTCCGCCGTCCCTCCGAATGCAGACGGTCAGTGTGGGCCGGCACCGGGCTCCGTGCCCCGCACTGCGGCTGACAGGAGCAGCGTCAGACACCTGGAGGTCAGCGTGGACCAGAGGGTGAGACGTGATGTGTGGACTTCAAGGTCCTCTCTGACACGTGGCATTTATTGAGTTAGGATTGAAGCAGCACTGTTCAGATGTGCTAGTGGGGGCTGCACGGAGGAAATGTTGCAGAGAGGAGCGAGGTTAGAGGAGAAGCTTCAAAGATTCAAAGATTCACTGAGAGCAGGAAGCTGCAGAGTCGCCATGAGGCCTTCGCTGCAGGAGAATGCTGCATAACACTATATGATGTTATGAGGTGCCCTGAACACTCCTCTGGAAACCTTCCTCCGGTTTTCTTTTGACCATTTTCAAAACAAGATAGAAAGAAAAGAAAAAAAAGAAAACATTTTTAAAAAGGTTTTTGGATTAGGATTAAAATGTCTCTAAAATGTATCATAATCCCCTCAAAACTGGAACATGGAGCATCCTGCTGGACGAGCGTTTAAGATGCAAAGGAAACCCTGTTACTGCACTTCCTGGTAGTAATAATAATAGTAATAATAATAATAATACATTTATTTATAAAGCTCTTTTCAAAACAAGGTAAAAAGTGCTTTATATACATTTTTTTTAAAAATACAATAAATAACATAATAACTGTAAAATGAATAAAAACAAGTCTAAAAAGTGAGACACGCTTTTAGTTTGAAGGAATGCAGGAAACAACACATTAAAGTCCACTCTAAGATCCAGACGTGGACAGTAACTAAGTACATTAACACAACTACTGCACTGAAGTACACTTTTGAGGTACTTGTACTTTACTGTTTCCTGCTACTTTCTACTTCTACAGAGGTGAATATTGAACTTTTTACTTCATTACATTTATCTGACAGCTTTATTTACTAATGATAAAGATTAATAATACGAAATATGAATGTATTAGTATAGCCTAAAATAAACTTTATTGATCCCTTGCAGTAAATACAGTGAACAAAACAAGCTCCTCCTTCAGCAGCTGCAACATTAAAGTATTAATGCATCAATAATGAGAACACAATAATATAATATATATTATTCTGAAATGGGCTGTTTTGCAGAATGACTACTTTTCACTTGTGCTACTTTAAGTACATTTTCCTGCTCATGCTTTTATTGTTGTACTGAAGTAAAAGCTCTGAGAACTTGTTCCTCCTCTGGATTCCTGAAGTGATGAGTGTGATAGTGAAACGCTTTCTGTCAACATACCAGTGACTTCAGTCGAGTTCACCTTCAGTAATCCCGAGTATTTGTACTTATAGTTCTGTGTATGTGAAGTAATCAGAGTTCTGTCCCTGCAGGAACCTTGGTCTCCTCCACGATCCCCGTGCACTTCCCCGCCTCGCTCCCCCCTCACATACCGTAGCTACACGTACAGCAAGCAGAGGAACGGGGCGGACGCTCAGATCGGTGAGACACACACGCACACACACACACACACACACACACACACACACACACCCTGTTGGTTTTAAAGTTGAATATCGCTCTAAAGACATTACTTCAGATAACTACACAGATTTAAAGTGTAATAAGTTCTTTCAATATTCTGCTAAAATACAACAAATTGCTTGTTGAATAAAAATGTAAAAAATATCTTTTATTGAACAAATTGAACATTGACACAACACAAAAGGCACCAATAAAAAAGAAGATAACGAGAGCTACATTTTAAAGTGCAGTTTCTTACGGATACTCTACAACTAACTCAAAAAGTCCCCGAGTGAAATATCTTCAATGTTTATCACAAAACAAACGATATCTTTAGCAGCCCTCATACTGGCCAGAATAATATTTCTAATATTTCTAATACCCCGGTTTTTAGTTTATATTTCTGTTTTCAAGCTTCCACTGTTGGTAGACACCTTCACATCTGTTTAATCACTAAGAAATGCAAAGTGAATCAAATATAATTCAGCATTTGCAGCTGATAAAACACTTCCTGGTGATTGTGAAACTGCAAGGCGTGTATGTCTTGTATGTCTTGTATGTCTTGTATGTCTCGTATGTCTCGTATGTCTCGTATGTCTTGTATGTCTCGTATGTCTTGTATGTCTTGTATGTCTTGTATGTCTCGTATGTCTTGCATGTCTTGCATGTCTAGCATGTCTTGCATGTCTTGCATGTCTTGCATGTCTTGTATGTCATGTATGTCAGTAGTCCTGAGGTTTTACTGCATCTCCTCCCTGTTACTTCCTTCATGATGGGAAGCTCTGATGTCTCTCCTCACTTTCTGCTCTGCTGTGAATCTGTCATTCTGTCTGATGTGTGAGGCTGTGATCTTTATGTTTCTCCATCCTTCAGCGTATGAGAGCAAAGCTTCCTCCCGGCCGGGCGCTCAGCTGGAGCAGCGCTCCTCTCCCACTAACTACATCACCAAAGCCCCTGTGGAGCCTCCTCCTGTGGCCCGGGTAACGCCCTCTGTTTTTAGAGCTTCACCGTCATGTAAATAGTTTTTAATGCAGGGTTCCTGCGGATCCTTAAAAAGTCTTAAAAGCCAATGAATTCATTCATCTAAAAATAAGACTTCATATGGTATTAAAATGACTTCAATCAATCTTTCAAAAGTCTTAAAATGCTAAGAAATGGGAAGTAGGATTGTATGACGTTGCATTGTAAAAACCCTAAATAAATAGTAACTTTCTATTTGCTATAGCAATGTATCATATTAAGTGTAATTCAACATTTTAATGTAAGCTCTCAGTTTGTATGTGAGTTTCCAGTACATTTCATCACAACTTTACTTTGTTTGTTCTCTGTCTGTGAAACCTTTCATACTGTATATTCTCAAAATAATTTACCAAATGCCTCTCCCATACGCAGATCTAGATACATAAAGAGTTGGTCTTAAATTTCATTCCAAGATCAACTATCAGCTATCGATGTTGACTGTGTTCATAGGTCTCTAAGTTTTATTAGTTTTGAATGTGATCGAGTATGATGAACGCTGGGGCGGAAAGTTTGAATATTCATATCTTAATAATGTTGTTTATTTAGAATTGTAGTAATCTGTCTGTGTGTTCCCAGGCCTGCTGCTCAGAGAGGCTGGAGCAGCAGGATTATTCTGACGATGACCCCTGGAGGATCACAGAGGAACAGCTGGAGTATTACACCAACCAGTTCAGGGGTCTGCAGCCCGACCTGGGGGCTCTCATCCTGGGTATGTAGCACCACCATTAACCCCGGAAACGTACGTCCTGAGTCCTGTATACACCACCGCTGCTGCACCCATGTATAATCTTTATTAAAAGAAAATCTCATTCAAATATTTTATCTTTTTGTGACTCTTTTCTAGGAACCATTGCAAAAAATTTCTTCACAAAATCCAAGCTCCCGATCCCAGAACTGTCCCACATCTGGTAGGTGCTGATCTGTGCTGCGTTCAGTTTGTTTTTATCACAATCTAATGGAATAGTTGGACATTTTGGAAAATATACTTATTCTGTTGCCAAGAGCTGCATGTGAAGACCTGTCTGTGAAGTAAAGATATACAGTAGCTAGGGGAGACCGTTAGCTTAGCACAAAGACTGGAAACCGGGGGAAACAGTTAGCATTTAGCATTTTGCCGCTTTTACACTTCATTTTCTGTGTTTTCTTACCTTGTTGTGGTTTTTTACGCGGCGTTTTAAAGGTGCTGGTCGGTGGATTTTGTTACCTTTGGTCAGAGCCAGGCTAGCTGTTTCCCCCCGTTTCCAGTCTTTGTGCTAAGCTAAGCTAATGGTGTCTATCATCAAGAAAACAAATATGCATATTCTCCATTGCATCGAACTATTCCTCTTAATGTTGACAACACCGTATTTAATGATATTAATTCATGATGTTTCTATGCTGTATGATCAAACAGTGTGAATCATTCATCATTCTGTCATTTCAAAATAATTTGCTCGTTTTTTATTCTAAGAAAGAACCTCGTGATTCGGTACAAATTAAAGAGAAACTACAAACTGTGTTCCATTGTTCTTTCCCTTTAACAATAATGAATAAATAAGCGATATATTGCTCACTAGAGAGTTTTAGCTGAACTTGACAATATTAGAAAAAAAAAATCTAAATTTCTCCAAATTATAAATAAATATTTACTTTGGTTTAAATTGAGCTTTTTCTTTCAAGTACAATTCCTATTTTTCCTCAAATTAATACCAAATTACACAGATTATTGTATGTAAATTGTTAGGAAATGTTTACAGAAATTATGGACCTAAAAAAATAGTTGACATTTATTCAAAGTTAAGAGTACAGAAACATACAATACAGCACAAATGTAAATCTTTTGGGTATTTTTCCCTCCGGCCCCCCCGCCCAACCCTAACCCATTGCCAATTGGTTAAAATAAAAAAATAAATAATTCAATAAAATAAACATTAATGCCAATAATAATAATAATAATAGTGACAGTAATACTAATAATAATAGTAATAATAATAATAATAATAATAATAATGATAATAATAATAATAATAATAATAATAATAATAATAATAATAGTGGTAGTAATACTAATAATAATAGTAATAATAATAATAATAATAATAATAATAGTGATAGTAATACTAATAATAATAATAATAATAATAATAGTGATAGTAGTAATAATAATAATAATAATAATAATAATAGAAAATCCAAATAAAAAGGTTGAAGAAGTTTACATCACATACTGATACAAGATGCATTCAGTCATCTCAGGTACACATGACCATATCAACTGTTCGTGTTTACATAAGTCTCACTCGATAACCTTAACTTATTTGTACAGCTCCACTCTCAGGACTTTGCTGATCTTTGTCTTTCAGGGAGCTGAGCGACGTGGACAGAGATGGAGCTCTCACGTTCTCTGAGTTCTGCACAGCCTTTCACCTCATCGTGGCGCGTAAGAACGGTTACCCACTGCCGGAGAGCCTCCCCCCAACCCTGCAGACGGCCTTCACGCAGCAGGACGTACCGGATGCTCCTGAAGTAAAGGAAGCAGCCGTACATATCTGGAACATTCATAAACGTCTGTGTCGCTCTGTCTTCACACTCTTACTCTGTTCCTCCTGCAGAGTGCGGAGCCTCTGATTGTCTTTGAGGATGCTGAACCGAGGCACAGTCCGATGGTAAAGTAGAAACTCTTCTGCCAGTTTTGAGTAAAAGTTATTGTGGAGTTCCTCTTTGCTGCCTGTAGGGGGCACTAACAAGCTTCCTAAAATGCTGCAGGCAGTGACATGTTGTAGTTCTAATGAAACACATCTTTCTGTTTCAGGATCGGAGCATTATAGAGAGGCTCCAGCCGAGCCTGGCCGCAACAAAACAAGATCTGAAGGAGGAATCATGTAAACAAGGTCAAATGAGATGCTCAGTTTTCCACTTTATTCAAGCAATTCATCGAAAAACACTGACAAATTATATTCAAATATCCGATCAACATGCACTTCCTCTCAGGGCATCTTTTCTACTTTTATTTTGAAACTGTACGTGAGGAAAGCAACTTCCTCTCGCACCTCATCAGACTGAAGATTTCTTTCTCACTTGTGTCTGCAGATGCAGGTGTGAAGAAAGAGAAACGGACTCTACAGCTCGGGGCGTTTCCTGAGAGGCCAGGTGAAACTAATGGCCTTTAAACCTGGTGGCAGAGTGAATACTTTGTTCCCGTAGGTGCACGCATCATGACGCGCAGGTTTGACTCGGGGCCCCTCAGTGCTTTCACTGTCGGGGATCTTTTTGGTGAAAACCTGGTTCAGTCGAGAGGGATTCAGGTGACGTATGTTCAGGTGCATCAGAACGACTCGTGATGAGCAGATGATTATTATAAACCATTCTTTTTTTCTTTCTTCCTCGTGCAGATTACCATCTTATTGCCATTTGTATATTTACTCTCTGAGCATAAAGCAATGCTACTGAAATACATTTTCTCGACTGTTTTAAGATACAGCCACAGGGGCTTTCCTGTGCGCCATGATTTCAATGTGCACGCAGCAGCAGGAAGCCATCCAGAAAGCAGCCGGGGTTACCGCGAGGCAAAGCATCATGGGAGTGAAATAAAAAAAAAATAGAATTTCTGTAGTTTTGAAGCTTATTTTCCATATAATGTCATGTATGAAAAGTCCTGAAATGAACACTATAAGGGAATTATTTAAAGTGCATGTGTATAGGAATAATTCTGTCCCAAACTTGTTGATTCATATAAGCAGGTGATCATTGTAATTAAAAGAAATCTGCAAAGATGTGTAGTGTAGATTGTGCTACTTTACACATGACATCACAGTTTGTGGTTCCGCAGGGAAGTAGCTGCTTCTCATTTACAGACGTTTACTATGGTTCATTTCACGTATCCCTCTTCCCCACAGAGCCGTCTCACGACCTGGACCCACACATGAGGACAAAAACTAGGCCGAGGTGAAACTCTCCCGATGAATTATTCTAAAGTATTGTGAACTCCTGCATTTCTCTTTAACCTCTTTATACTTCCTGTGCCCTCGCCTCCAGGTCCTACTCCAGCACTTCTTTTGAAGATGCCACGAAGAAAGCAGAAGAGCCTCCCACGCCTCCGCCTCGACCCCAGAAAAGCCACTCCAGAGCCTCCTCGCTCGACCTCAACAAGCTCTTCCAGCAGGGCGCTCCAGGTGAGGCTCACATCCACAGACTCTGCCCGTCTTTGCTCAGCTCTGCTCACCATATTAGTTCATAGTAGTTCTCCAACACACGCACTGCCTGCTTACTGTGTTTGTTTGTGACAGTTCTCCTGTCATGGGAGAACTACAGGGGAAAGGGAGGTGGCTTCATGGTTGAGTCTGAAAGTCAGTGCCTGATTGTGAAACTAAGGGTTGTTTATCTGTGTTTTGAAGAGTGAAATGTTCAGAAGCCCTGAAAAGAAAGTGAGCAAAAATTCTGCTTCTGGTTTTTAAGTCTTGTCTAAATTGTTCTATATGAACTCTAAACACAAGGTACATAACACATATACCTTAAATTAAAACTCACCTGGAAGAAAACCCTTTTAGTTTATCATTTAGAACATGTGGTCGTGCTGCACTTCAGCCTCTTGTGGCCGAAATGAGTATTACAACAACAAACACTTGACAAACACACACAAATGATCCTGACTAAAGTCACCGACCAAAAAAAAAAAAAAATGTCACAGATGAAAAACAATAAAAGTAACTTAGAAAAATCAACCTACCAACCTTTTTTCTTTTTTTACCGATTTTTCAAAGTGCTTTTAATTACACTGTACTTTTTTCCCTGTTCTTAAGTCATAAACACAGGATAGAAAACTATTTAGATCAGACTCTTTGTTTTTACTTGCCTCTCAGGGCATCCACAGACATGTGAAGATACAGATGTCCCACATT
Source organism: Bovichtus variegatus (assembly GCA_943593645.1). Classification (NCBI taxonomy): domain Eukaryota; kingdom Metazoa; phylum Chordata; class Actinopteri; order Perciformes; family Bovichtidae; genus Bovichtus; species Bovichtus variegatus. The sequence goes on from CALSCE010002755.1 coordinate 9,204, forward strand.
AGTTTGAACTCAGTGATATTTTTTCTGGATTTTAGGCATAAAGAGTAGCTGGTTGCCCCCTCCTCCAGCCCTCCCTCCTCGACCAGCAGCTTCACAGGTAAGCCTGGTTTGATGATGGCAGCAGGTCACGCTCATATGAAGGGAACTTTGTTGTTCCTCTGAACTCCTAATGTCTCATCAATTAACGGTTAATCAGTCCCTTACTTCTCTCTTCCCAGGTTCCTCATTTCATCAGCGTCTGTGAGAAAACTCCCCAGAATAAAGTGCAGCAGCCAAACTTTGCAGACTTCAGTCGCTTCAGAGAAGAGGTGAGCGAGACGTCTGGTTTCCCTCATTCATTTGTCTTGGTGGTGGTTTGTAACTGTAGGACGCAGCAGCACAAATTGTTTCTGCGAAGGAGGAAAAGATAAGAAGACAAACTCCAAATTCCTTCCCAGATTTTCAAGGTTTTCCACGTCACGATTCCTCCGCCGCCCGTCTCAGACGTTGACCCGTCAACGTGTCTCTGCGCTCACGTTTGTCAAATATATGGGCCTCAATTTTAAGACACAGAAAAACTCAAAGGTGATGACAGCAGCGTACATCAAACTCCGCTCCGCTGTCGGCCAAACAGTCTGAACACATCGAGGATTTATTTATGACGGAGGTGACGCTCATCTACTCTCAACGTCTTTGTCCTTCATTTGTCTTTGTCTTCACGTCCTCCTCTCCATTGGTGCTGTTAGTCTGCAGTATCTGCATCTTCCCACAGGATGTTTTTAAAACCAAGAAGACTGGACGATCCCAGAGGTGCCCATCGCCTGTGCGTATGTTTCACTTAGTAAGACAAACTGAAACTCATATCAGCCCAAACGCCTCCGAAAGACATGAGTCAACTACAGACGTAGTTAAAAAAACAGCTTCTTTAAAGGTACAATGTGTAAGATCTGCCAGAATTTAAACTTCAAAAAATGAACTAACATTATCCACAGAGTGTGAAGAGGTAACAGTGTGGATGTTAAAGACGTCTGTGTGTTGTTATCTCCTGAAGTTAGCATGATGCTAACAGTTAGCTGCGCTGCGTCCAGCCTGTAATACCACGTGTTCCTCTAGAGGTGATAGTGAGTCAGTGTAGCTGCAGTCTGACTCGCCTAGAGTGAAGAAGAAGAGCTGTGTGACTCAGACTCAGGGTCAACATCACCTCCGTGACCTCTGCACGCTCTCATCGCTTGTTTTAATTCAATCCAAAGTGGCAGAAACGTCCGCGGGAGAACTATTTATGGAATACAATAAATATGCTACTACAACTAAAATACAAACAGGTTAACATACTATAGTTGTTTTTAATAACTGATGGTTCTGATAATTGATGATTGTAGGTGAAATACTGCCCTCTAGTTACTACACGTTCAACCTTTAACATAAAACACGTTGCTCTCAAGTTAAAGGGAAATATTTGATACCAGGGTGATATATGGTTTTATATATATATTTATATATATATATATACTTTATTTACTTCACTTAACTTTTCCAAACTATAAACCTTTAATGTACTTTCTCTGTACTTTACTTCACCTCGCTTCACTTTACTTTCACTTGACTTCACATTTCCAAACTAAAACTTGACTTCACTTTATGTATCTTAAACCCACCTCACTTCACTTTTCACCTCACTTCACTTCACTTCATGTCTCTTTGCTTCTCTTACAGTCACTTTATTTAACTTTACTTCACTTCACTACACATTTTTCTTTACCTATTATGACTTGTCTTTACTTTCATTTTACTTCACCTTCTTTAACTTAATGTTACTTTACTTTATGTCACTTCTTTTTGCTTTCCTGTCCTTTCCTGTCCTTTCCTTCACTTTGCTTCACTTTTCCTCATTCTTCACTGATTATGACTTGTCCTCACTTTCATTTTACTTCACTCTGCTTTACTTAACTTTACTTTTCCAAACGACAGACTTCTCCGGTGTCTGCAGCAGGCCAGTGGCTGAGACGCTGAGCTGTACTGATGCAGCTGCAGTCTTGACCTAAATGCCACATCTTCTCAAACCTCACAGCAGAGCTGAATTCACATTCCCCCTCTCCCCTTGGCCCACCGTCTCCCCTCTCTCCTCTCCTCTCTTCTCCTC
>CALSCE010002775.1:0-12920 GCA_943593645.1 Bovichtus variegatus
AGAGTTAAGGGTGTAGTGTGAAACATGCCTGCAGTTCAAGCCCATGTTCTCTGTGTGTCAGCTGCAAAATCTGTTGTTCTTCCTGCATCCAAGTGACGTGACGTAGTTGGATGCAGGAAGAACTACAGCAGAATACTACTTCGGACTTGGTAGCTGTGGGGCGCAATGGCATTCAAAAACCAACCGTGAAAATGGCATCCCAAAGTGCCCCGAGCTGCCCAGAGCAAACACTGACTGGTGGCGCCTTTGCTCAAATTGCCCTGCGATGCCAACCGAAAAAGCCAGAATCACATGGACAGAGTTCTGCTGGAGACCTTCTTCAGGATCCTGATCATTTTTTGTAGAAATGTAGAAAATCTTTTTGTCTATCAAACTGTTATTTAAAAAAAATCAAGATTTGAAAAAAACATCTGAACAACATTTAGATAGAGAATGATACAGTTATTTCTACGAGTGGTAGTTGTGTTGGTGCTATGTGGTGTGCACCACCTTGGAGCGCTGGGCCAACAGACAGTCACATCGTGAGCAGAGATGCCTGTGGTGGGAAATGACACCACGCTGCCGTTTGTGCAGTCGTTTCACCTCAACAAGGACCATTTCAGAGCGAAAAACACAGGTCACAGATGTGGCTTGATGAAAGGACATGACCACACAAACAGCGTGAGTCAGACTCAAGCACAAACCGACACTTCCTCTGACACACAGGCAGCCTGTGCGTGTGTGTGTGTGTGTGTGTGTGTGTGTGTGTGTGTGTGTGTGCAGGAAGGGTGAACTATAGCCCTATAATTTCCTGTGGGTTTTTCCTCACTGTTTATTTACAGCATAACATGAGAGCTGAAGAGGAAGACAACAGGACGACAAAATGGACGGCGAGCACTGGTGCGAGCACTGGTACAAGTTGTGTTGGGGTTTTTTTTTGTTTTTGTTTTTTTAAATCGTTGGAGTACGAGCGTAAAACTGGGGCACTAGAGATCTACCAAGAATAGGCTCCTTATTCAAATAAACCCTATAAAATGTGGTGGAATGTGTCTCTTTATATACAACCTCACACACAAGACACATTTACACACCATGGCTATCTTTTTTTTTTTTTTTACGTACACAATCTCATATGCTTTTAATGGCACTCAAGGATCTTTAAAACTCTCTCTCAGTCCCTCATCCACGCACTCGTTAATAGTGGTGTTTTAACTTTTATTGGGGACCCACTCAATTTCCCTGGGACCCACTGAAATGACAACCTGTGGGTTCCCTCTCCACAGTGAAAAAGATATCAACATCAATGCAAGTGACTCGGCCACTAAAGCAATTATTTAGTCACTCAACCACTCATTTAGTACAAACAGCAGATCAGCCTTCAAACTGGGCGAGAGGCCGACCAGTCCACCTGTCCGTCATTGAGCGAGCAAAACAATCAACCAACTGGTCACTCTTCTAATTATCAGGCCAGCCGACAGTCATTCCATAAACCAGTCTGCCAGCCAGCCAAGACCAGTAAATAGCAGGTTTTACTGCCGCATAATCTCCCATGTTGTAAAATCCTCACTAAGGCGTAACACACTGGCAGCATCAGCTGGCACACACACTCTAAAGCTGCATGCTGCTGGGTCAGGAAGTGAGATTTCTGGTGATCCTCCCTTCTATCATCCTCTCCTCGCTCCCCTCTGCGACAGAGGGATGTCAGTGTGCAGGACGTCTATACAAAGAGGGCTCAATTTTAAATGCCGTAAGATGAAGTTACATATTTTAGTCATTACGTTGTGCCAGCTGAATGCATTCAGCATTTTTGGAAAAACATATAGACAACACAACCTCAGCGGCTTTAAAACATTTTTTAAATAAAGAAGAAATATAGCATGACGAAACTGCAGTATTTTAGCTGTCCACACCCCCAAAAACTGTTGAGAGCAGCTCTGGTGGGAAGTCAGCGCTATGCCTTGTGAAATTTGACACAATTAGACACAAACGCAGAGTCAGTGATGAGTGATATGCCGCTTCTCCATCAGGAGTTCAGCTGGGAGAGTCATAGTCCCAGTTTAGACTGGTAATTAATCTGGCTCTCCCTCCCTCCTCGTTTTCTCCCTCCCCGTTTTCTCCCTCCCTCCTCGTTTTCGCCCTCCCTCCTCTTCTGTTATCTTCTCCTATCCTTCTTCTCGTCCTCCTCTCCCCTTTCTCCTTCCTCTTCATCGTTATCTCAAATCCACCTTTTTGTTTTGTCCTCCCTCTTTCCCTTCTCGCTCTCCTCTGTCTCACCCCATCATTACTTCCATCGTGCTCCCCCCCCCCACCAGCTTCCCACTCCAGAGCCAGGAGGCCGGCTGGCAACCTGACCCAACAGCAGAGACAAGAAACAGCGGAAGTGTAAACAGAGACAGAGACACTAAGATAGAGACAGAGAGGGAGAGAGAAAATAGGGATGTCTTATACCATCATTTTATGGCCTTCCTGGTTTTTGAATTTTGAACAGTTTGAAGGAAATATGGAGTGGGGAGTAGACGGCGGTGAAAGAAAGGAGAACAAAAAGCCAACGAGAGTATAACAAAATAGATACAGGACTGAAGGAGAGCACAAGCAAAGGAAGTGTCATTCTTTTAGGGGTGCCAATCCATGTGCAGCGCAGCTTAAAAGTTGATTTAAAAACTGAACCAAAATATCTGCAAGAACAAGTCAAACTAAATTGCATTTCATTTGCACAGCCTTTGAGATAAAACATAATATTTCCTATTTATTTGAGTGGTTTTACAAGCTCAGCAGACATTTTTCTTATCATTTCGGAGGTATCATCAAGCTACGAGTACCAGGTATGACTACCGCTGACGTGAAGAGCTACTACAGACAGCAGCGCCCTCCATTACCTTTAAAGCACTGTTGCTCTGCACATATTAAGAATGGAAACAAGAGCAAGAGGGAGAGAGACAGGGTCGTATTTTCTGCTGTCAAGATATCTTTAGAGCGGGACATCCTGAGGAATGCCTATCTCTCTGTGTGTGTGTGTGAGTGTGTGAGTGTGTGTGGCAAGAGAAACAGCTGAGAGACAAATGATTAGGCAAAGTCTCGACATTGTCCCTGTTTCTCGCAATCATTCCTTTCACTTGGTCGTATAAAAAGTGATGACAGCCTCTTCACGAGGATTGACACTACTTCAGTGCCGACAGTACTTAAACTGTGGCTTGTATCGACTGCAGGACTACAGTGATCACACTAAAGAACACCTTCTTGGAGATTATTACTGCCTGTAGTCGGTAATTCTTTGCCTCGGAGAACATCTGTCTAAACTAATCCATGTTGGCAGGCATCCAGTGAAGGTCAAATCCAAAAATCCTTTGTATCCTGAATGGACAACATGACACAAGCTTCTGTAGACAGACATGAGCAAGATGTCAGTTTACTGTGGCCCCTGAGATGTGTAACCCACAGTCACATCCACAAGGACGGCCCACAGCTGTTTTCTTGTTACTGTATGTCTGAGCTGGTTCTACCGTTACAAATGCAAAAGAAATTCCAAAAAAAAAAACATCCAAAACAACATCCTATTGTCAGAGCCTAAAGAAACATCTGAATCCAGAACAATGGAACTACAATGGATTATGAGATTTAAAATAAACGTTTATCCTCCTGAGGCTATTTGGTGATAAAGTCTAGTGTACTTTGTTCCTGCTCCTGTCCAGTGACCAGCGAGAGCTCACATGTAGGACTCGAGACACATCCGCGCATGACAACATGCTCGCGGTGAACCAATTTCAAACCGGTCAGGTGAAGAGTGAAACCCTCATAAAAAAAAAAGGATTGGAAAGTGAATAATGGAAATTGGCAAATTATAGAGATGTTTGAAATGTTTGCTTTTTTTCTAGTTTTGCTGAAACGAGTTCTAGCCGGTTTTGTTTTCCATTAAAGGTCCTTTGGGTAGTCCAATCGGTATCCAGAGATTATCCATTACCCAGATTGTATTAGAGGGATTATTTGGTCCCTCTGTGCCAAGACTTTTATTCGGTTAATGAGGACACAGAGTGGCAGCATGGACATGGGTCACTGACTGATAATAACACCGAAGTCCTCTGTGTTCGGTCTGCCTGAGGGTACCGTAAGAAACCTACAGAACCTACGTTTATGTTCAGATTCGTATTCCAGACCAATCCAACTCATCTAACCCCAAAACTGGCCTGGGGCTGACTGAAATACAAAGTTCTCCTCCCCGTTGGTCTCATTCTCTTGAGTTAACAAAGGCTAAAAAAAAGGTATCTCGTTTATTTTATTACTGTTAAATATTTTCACAATCACAAAAAAAAACACCTACACCAGACACCAAGCCTCTACCAAGTTCTGATAAATACAAGTTAAATGATGTTTCCCATATCACTGATTTGTACCAATAACAAAGGCACCGTCAACCCTCTGGGTCACAGTACCTGCGGCTGTATCTGCGGTAACCACCTGCTTTCAGAAACACACACACACACACACACACCAGAGTCAGGTTGCACATCAACAATACAACAACGCGAGCCAGCGGACACCTTAGGTGCACTCATACAGCCCCGTACTGTACATAGCAGTCTCCTAGCAAAGCAATTTGAAGCAAAAATAAACATTTAACATTCAACTGTAAAAAAAAAAAAAGTCATTTTACTAATCTTTTAAACTTCAAAATAGAGTTTAATTGCCTTTTTAGTTTGACATATCCATGAGTAAGTCAAAAAAAAGGTAGATTACATTTTTATTTACAACATTAATGTTGCAAAACACTAAACTAGCAGATACTCTACTCACACTCGTACAGAGACACGCTGCATTTTCTTTCTTGAAAGGCTTCGAGGGGTTCACAGTTACACTTCGCTCAAACCTTCTAATGATATTCATGAACAACTGGACGTTAAATCTGAAACTATTAGGACCAATGGCTTCGGTCACAAACGGAGAGTCTTTCTGTGTTGGTGCGTGTGTTTGTGTGCCCACGTCGTCCTTCTGTCCACAACAACAGTTTGGGATTGCGGCCCTGCCAGCCAACCGGGTCACTAATGACCACATGGCCAATTAGCAGGGCTAAACAACAACCACATTCCCTCCTGCGCAGCCTGAAACACAACCAGCATTCATCCAAATCCCTGACGGGAAAACTATGAGGAGAATCTGTGCTGAGGGGCCTCAGTAGCAGCAGAGAAAACATGTGCATCACGTGCGTGGGGATGCCGGGTTTTTTTTTTTCCGGCACACATTTTTCCCTTCCACTGACTGCAGTCTTTGCTGCTGCTTCACAAATAATGCCGCTAATAAAGAGCAGGAAATGATTCCATTCATAGTTTAGTCCATCAGAAAAATTGTGAAAAATCTTTCAGAGCCGAGGGTGACGCCAGACGTCTTGTTCTGTCCAATTAAGAAGCTGAAACCGGCAGATGTCAGGCGTTTTTGCTTGACATATTACTAGACAATTAATTGATTATCCATCATCAGATGTTGTTAATCACAGTTTGTTGATCAATTAGTCGACCCATCATTTAGCTAGCCTTGAATATTAAGGCAAACCTTTCTTAAGATGGTCGTGGGGAGTTTTTTAGTTTGTGTCATGCAACGCTAACGTTACTGTGAATGGTATAGAGCAGGGGTCCCCAACCACCGGGCCGCGGACCAGTACCGGGATCATTTGGTACCGGGCCGCACAGAAAGAATAAAAAGTTTTTTGTTTTTTTTGTAGGTAATATTTATTGTAAAAGAAAACACACCTCTGTATTATATTATATATATTACAATGTAATAATAATATAAATAAAGTGCATAATATAAAATGAAATAGTCACATTTACATTATGTATGTAATAATTTAATTATATGTTTTGCACTTTATTGCGTGTTGTTGTTATGCCTTTTGTTGGTATATTGTTGTCACTTTCTAACCCGTTTGTCTGTCATTTCAGCTCCCGGTTGTTTTAAATAGTCTGTAAGAAGCATACAGTATTCGTCTAACCTGAAGCAGTTGTGACAGTACAAATGTGTGTGTGTTTTGTTTTTTTTGGACGGGTGTGTGTGTGAGGCAGGAGTCGCAATGAGTCAGTCACGCATACCGTCTGCGACTAATCCAAAAAAGCAGAAGTAACATCGCATGAGAGGTATCACCCCGATTTAGCACACCATGGTAATGTGACGCATTCCTGTGTGCGAGTATGAGTGTACACCTGAGAGAGTGTGTGTGTGTGTGTGTGTTTGTGAGATAGAGCATGAAAAGAGGTTTACATTAACCCCTAAGTCTTCTCCACAGACGGCCATTATGCTTTGCACTGATCTGGAGACGCATGACCTGATGCCCTGACTCATATCACAATCGTAAATGTCTTCAGCGACGTCGGAACAGTACGCACACCGGGAGAGGAGAGAACATCTGGAGGTAGCAATACTATAAAGACGCAGTTAGTTTGCAGGGACGCATATTTGATGAAAGCAGATTAGTCGATTAATTGTTTGACTCATTTTAAAGCATGTTCCAGCTCGTTACAGGTTGCAAATATGAGGATTTTTGACATTTCTGTTTTTTAATCTAAATATATTGGGTTGGGGTAAAAAAAAAAAATTTTAAAAAAAAACTTATTTGAAAATGTTACCCCAGCCTCGGACCTTCTCACAGCGAGGGACATGTGGGTTCTGAACACACGTCTCAAAAAACAATGAAAACCAGTTCCACTTTAGGCAGTTCTCACACACATCCATCCCAAGTGCGGAGAACTTTGGCTTCCATCGTAGCCCAGCAGCCTCAGGGAACCCCAGAGGGTCCCATGAGGAAACCCTTCATAAAAGAGTCTATTAACACTCAATGCCCTCCCATGAACCACTAGTACATCGCTAGCACATGTGAACAGCTCCAATGTCGACTATCAAAATCCTGCCACACATCCCCACGAGCCTCTTTCCATGTGTGTTTTACGTCGGCTGTATGGGAATTTCCTCGGTTACTTTTTATCAGTCTTTAAACTAATTAGACTAAGATGTGGTTTGACTGCTAGAAATGTGATGATCAAAAATGTGACAGACAGGGAAATGAGGCCGGAGTTCAGCCAACTATGAATTACTATGAATGGAAATAATATTTCAGCTATGAAACAGGCTTAACAAAGAGGCAATAAGACAATGAACGGAACACCACATTGCAGTTCCACTGGTCAACAATACTACAACATACTTTAGGAAGTATTTGGAGGTCATGAGAACATACTCTAAACACAGGGAGGTTCACCTTACAAATGAATAATGGACCTGTCCAGTATTTTTTACAAGGGCTTGGCAAATCGTGCTACTTTTTTCAGCCCACTGCCCACCTCTGTACCATTGTTTGTGGTAGGAATTTATTTGCTTCAATGGTAGAATATTTTCTCATGACGCGTTATTTTGTCTACAGCTCGGTCACCAGGGTGGTGAACCGGTCGCAGTTGTCTTACCTTGGGGAGGTATGCAGCATTTCGTACCCTGTCCACCATCTCCTGGCCCTCAGGGTGCACAGCAGACACATGGGACCACATCCTCTCCCAGGTTACGCTCTCGATGGGAAAACCGGTCCTGTTAACGTAGAAAAGAACCCCTCCATCTTTCTCCTCTTCCTCCCCAGGGGACCGGGAGCTGTTATTAGGGGGAGAGGCGGAGGACTCCTCCTGGGTGCTGCAGCGGAGGAGGCAGTGCGAGCTGGTGCTCTTAGACCGGCCATGCCTGCTCAGCTTGGCTGGGGAGGTGCCGGTCCGGCTTGGGGAGTTGGGTCCGGTCATTGATCCCAAGAGGGCCAGGAGGAGGAGGAGGAGGAAAAGTTAGGGCAGGCGATCCTCCTCCAGCTACAAGAGCTTCTTCTTGTTTGTCAGTGTTGGACAGTACATGTTGGTCGTCCACAGCAAACCTGGCAACAACAAAAAAAAATGTCAACCTTCCCGGAAACACATTTTGCACTCTTAAAGCAGACTTAAATGCAGTAAAAAAACTAAAATGTCAATGCACTTTTTGGAATAGGTCTAGAGTACAGTGGATCAGATCTAATATTTCCACAATAGGGTAGAGTGATGGGTTTGTAAGGTGCTTCCCACAGAGTAGGTGCACATACATCTGTGCTGTCCTATGTTTGAAGACAGGACTGTTGGTGAACAACATGGCTACAAATCCCTATAGGGAAGAAACATCCTCCAATGCAGCAGCAGTCACCCAAGACTGATTTCTTTCAAAAATCAAAAACCGTACAATAAATGTAAAAAGTATAAATATAAAAGTAAAATCTAAAGATTGCGTAGAGAAATCATAGTTCTTAGTAACTTAGCACATTAGGCGATGAACAAAATCCTACTAAACATGCGAACAAAAAAAAAAAAACAACAACACTGAGAATCACACAAGTGGATTAAATTACCAAAAAGGGCAAAAATACACAAGTACAACAATGTTATCATGAAATCAACAAGATCCGTAGTATTGTGATGAAAACAGACGTGTTAGCTAGCTAACCTACAGGACGAAGTCAAGTCATGAGTATCAAAGACAGGCTAGTTTATTTTAAAACTATATTACATTCGCAGCATATGCTAAACTTATAACCGAACACAAATCTTTTCAAAACTAACTATATTGTAACGTTATCATGGGCACAAGTTAACAACCAAACCACAGATTTTTCGTACGGAATGTAACGTTATGCGCTGAAATATCCCAACCGTTACTAATTCAACAGTACCATATTCTCCCCCGGGGGCTCCGATTTCAGACAAACGACGGACCCTCCGGTACATAAGGCATTTGACTCGAAAAACACACGGTGAGACGAGGTAGGTCCCATTCATTCCCAAGCGGCGATGTCCACCGCAGGATGTAAAGTCTTGTTTTGGTTCGAGGCTTTGTAACTTCACTCCTTCTTGTTTGTGTCAAGCTAGCAAAAGCTAACAACCGTTGAGCTAGGAATACGGCAAATTCCACTTCAAAGTAAAAGCGGCACGTTTGTCGATCATTCTTATTTAGAGAATAATACTGCAAAGCGTTGCAGCATACTCATAAACCCATCATGTCTTCGTGTATGATAGGTTTAAGTGTATCAATGATTGCATTATGTCAAGAACTTCAACCAAACGAATCCTGTTCTCGTTGGAGATTTATTTATTTTGAAAATATCCTCCGGAAGTCCTTCTGTTTCGCTAGCTAGCTAACAACACTGCGGGGCCGTTGCCTCCCACCACCCCAGTCCGGGAAAAATGACCTCCTCTGTGCATTCCTCCCCGTCAGCAGCCTGGACACTGCCTGGGTATGAACTATCTCCCAAGAAAATCAGACTTCATGTTGATAAAAAAAAAGGCTTCTTCAATCCATCACATGATTAAATCATTGGGGATAAAGCGGACCTACTAGCGACCTGCTGTTCTTCCTCTATCTCACCGTTGCTCGTATCCACGGCAGCCACCAACGTTTGGCGGCTTCTCATTGGTCGAGCCAACAAAGAGGGGCGGGCCGGAGAGTACGCTCTCCGACAATTGGAACTGACGACGCTCTCTGATTGGCTGCTTTTTATCGACCAAGGCGTCAACAAGTGATGTATCTGCAACAAATGGGAATTTCTGCCCCTTGTTGCAACTGTTGATGCACATTTTGCACATTTCCAGGTGCTTGACAAGGTTAGTTCTCAGAATAGAATAGACTTGAACAGAGTCGAATAAAATACAATTGTTCTCACAGCAAAAGTCTATCAACGCACCCCACAAAATACATACACAATATCAGTTTTTAAAATAATTTACAAATGTGGTTGTAAATAATGATGACTACATGATATTACTGGGGAAGATAATGTTTATCACATCGTATATAATAAAAATGTGGCTGACTTCATTGAGCAAGTACATTTTAATATGGCAATTAATCCGCCAATGAATGTTGAACATTGTGGTAGAGCACATTCTTTAGTAGTAATTTAACTTACAGCTCCCTCTTCTGGCCGTCTGGACAAATATCGTTTTTACAGCAATACATATCGGATAGGTGAACACTTGGCTATGTTAAAATAAAACAACAATTAACGGTGAACACTAAATAACTGTTTGACTCTCACCTGTTTTCTCACCTGAGGGCTGAGGCTTGAAGGTAAACACTTTTTTAGTGTAACCATCAGTCCTGTTACACTTTAATAACTCATAATTCTGCTGTTCCAGAGTCCAGGTTAAGGTCGAACGTTATTTGTTTACTTACTACAGCTCTGTTGTGCTTTTATATATATATATTTGTTCACATTGTGCTCCTAGCTTGAAAAGTGAAATACAAATGAAATTATTATTATTATTATTATTATTATTAATAACAATAATATTAATAACTATGAATACTACAGCATTTTAGTTATTCATGTTATGTTTATTCTATTGGGACAAAACTTGACAAGAAAATCCAAACGCACAAAAGCACAAAGCACAAATAATAATAGAATAAATAAAAACAATATTAAGCACTAGATCATTGATGAGTTTTGATCCCTCTTTAAATAACTGTCCCCGTCATGGTGCATTTATAGGTACCGTGGGTAAGGAGTTCCACATAATGATCCCTGAAGAAAAAATTGTCTTTCCACTGGACGTGTTACTGAGCCAGAAACCACTGACTACTTAAGGTTCAGGCAAACATCCATCACAGAGCTCAATGAAGTGCCTGACAGCAAGTTTACAAAGGAAAATATATCATATGTTGTATACATTCTTTTCATTTATCTTATCTCACATCTACTTTTTACACTGTGGTACTCGTTAATCTACTACACCTCCACCTGGACAGAACGGCTCATTACAGTAATACGTCCTGCAAGTGATCATAAAAATGAATTGTAACAGAAAATAAAACTTGGTTACATGTTTATACAAGAACTGAAATGCAAAACTATTATATTAAAATACTAGAACGAGCAGATGCAGCTAAGCTACTTTCATGTATCAATAACAATGTCTTTTATCTGGTTTTAGGGTTATGTACAAAAATATAAGCAAATATTAAATGCTCTCCAGGGTTTTGACTGCAGAGACAATTTTGCTAGAGTGCTCATTACATATCAGTAACACAGTGAGTCAATTTCTAGTTAAAGGCACTTACAGAAGAAAAACAGACCTGGTGTTCTTATTGGATGTCAAAGTAAAATCAATGTAACGACATGAGCTGTAACTACACTGTGGCCTCTCATTTGTTGGGATTGTTGACGGTAGCGTAGAGGTTGCTGTGATCAGCCGCCGCTCCAGCAGCGGCAGAAGAAGAAGAAGCTTTCACGGTGCTGTAGGTCACCGTATCATCTTCATCATCCTCTTTACTGTGAACCTGGGGAGCGAGAGAGAAAACAGCATCGCACATGAATGACACAACAGGAAATGGTACGACAAGATTCAACGCGTCGTAATCTGACACGATGAAAGATAACAGCGCAAAGCAGCATCCTGACATAGACAAAGACAATACAAGGAATTGCAATACAATAAAAAAAATTTAAAAAACATACATAAACACAACATAATGAATGTTAAGGACTTTGGTGATGTCCCTGACTTTGTCCCTGTCGCGCCGTCATGAGGTTGACATTTGTGGTTTTTTAACAACAAACAATTATTGGAACGATTGGTATTTAATTTGGTTCCAGACATTCATGTCCCCGGACATCGGGATGAATTGTAACAATGGTTCCTTTATCTTTTCAACCAGAGCCATCTTCTTGTCAAAATATTAATTTCAATATTTGCAAAACTTTCCCATCACCATCAGCTGTACTTTGTGTTTAATGCTAATTAGCACATGTTAGCATGCTAAGATGCTTATCTGAGATAGTGATCATGGCAAAGATTACACCTGCTTAGCATCAGCATGTTAGCATTGCCATTGTGAGCATGCTAGCACCATGGATGTAGATACCATGCTGCATGCTTTTAGCTGAAAGCCCCACGTGGCTGGAGATTCTTGTTCCGTCATTCACGACCGACACCTGTGTAACCACCCTGACAGCTTACCTGGGCTTTACTGTTGGTCTTCTTGGTGTAGCTGATGGAGGCGTAGGAAACGTAGTTTTCAGGATCAGCCTGCACAGAGGAGACAACATAGTGAGTGATTGTAGCATTGTTGTGCAACGGCATCATTTTACTTCTCTTTTTCTCTGTGGCAGAGGAAGGTTTGACTCCTTTAGAGAAAAAAATGTAACAGTATTTCTCTCGCTGTTACATTTTAGAGAACAAATATAAATAACAGTGGGTGTAACTTTGCACTTGGTGTAGTGTGATATCTCACCGTGTCCTGACTGGGTTCTGGACTGGGCCGAGTCACTGCAGGGTTCAGGCCCTGTCCCTGCACAAATACAGTCGAGTTAAAGTTAAATTCTAAATTTGATATAGAGTTTTGCAGGGTCATTTTGTATGACATTTTGTATAATATCAATACAACACAGTGAATACTGTTTATTTTAGAACCACAGCCACTTTAGTAAGTGGAAGAACAACACACACAAACACAGTTTATACCTGTATAAACATTTGATTATTAAGGTTTAAAACTCACAATGTTTTCATCCATCTGTGTTTTGTTCCCTGAAAAGACAAATCAGTGGAGTTTAGCTTCTACACTAAAAATCCAGGTTCATCAAAAAGTTTTGTTTTAACCGTTTCATCAGACAATGTTCTCACCTTTAGTTTTCTTCTGTCTGATGATGACCACAATGATTATTACTAGTGCTGCTAAACCCAGAGCCACAATGATGTACAACCACAACAAACCTGGAAGGAGAATAAAGCGATAACAACATTTAGGCTGCAGTTTTTCTGTTCTGTTAAAAATCCCATAGCTAAAACCTGAGAACTTGCATATGCTTTTTTCAAAAGTTTTGAATCTTAGTTTGCAAAGTAAATCAGTTTCGGTCACAGAGAGAGAGAGAGAGAGAGAGAGAGAGAGAGAGAGAGAGAGAG
>CALSCE010002935.1:0-11778 GCA_943593645.1 Bovichtus variegatus
GTGTGTGTGTGTGTGTGTGTGTGTGTGTGTGTGTGTGTGTGTGAGAGAGAGAGAGAGAGAGAAAGAGACAGAGAGTGCATTTTTATATTTGCCTTTTCAGATATCGAGCTGAATGCTTGATGTATAAGGAGCGGTGCGGGTCTGCTCTATCACCCCACACCAGATTGAGTTTCCACCATACTGTACAGTACTCACCCACACACTCACACACACACACATACAGACACAGATGGCCTCCAGAGGAGCTAGCCATTAAATGAGTCTCGGGTCACGAGGTGTAGGTGCACAATAGAGAAATTATGTGTTTGGACATTTTGAATAGGTAGTCATTGAGATGTTTCCATAGTATGAATTGGATAATACTACATGCCACAACATTACAGTGGCTTACTCAACCTGATCCTCCTGTAGACACTGGGAATGTAGCTGATAGTATCTCTGTTTACATTTTAGTGATGTAAAATGCTGATAGAGTTAAGAAAAAGGTAGCGGCAGCTTTGAGGCAGGCACATAAAGAGATGCAGAGTTGACAAAGTGGAAATTTCTAGAGGTAGAGAAAGGGGGGAGTTGACAATTTGAGAGATGGAGGGGAAAATCACGCAAACATTAGTAGAAAGACTGCAAGACTGTTAACAGAGGAAAAGAGAGAAGTCGTAGCAGAGAGTTAGGGAGGAAATAGTAAATGATGTAGAAAAAAAAAGGATGATAGATTGAGGGAGTGATTGATGGGGGGGGTGATGGATAGAGGAAGGGAGGAGGAGAATGATGGAGGAAGTGGTGGAAGAAAGAACAGGGGAAAGATCGAGTCGAGCTGTGGGAGGGAGTCTGGTTAGCAGAGTAGAGCTAGAGAGAGAAAGAAGAATGACTAAACACAACATAGCATGTATCAGCAAACACCTGCGCCACATCCACCTGTTAATTCACATGTTGCTGTTCACATAAGAAAGCATGAATGGATGTGCCAAAAATGTATTTATAGCACAAATGTTCACGCTAGACGGAGTTGTAAAATGGATAAAGGTGTACACAAAAAGGCAATGGAAATGTATATACTTTTGAACACGTGATGACGCTAAGTGGCTATATTCATCTTCTTTGATTATGTTGTGTTCCTCCACTTTACCAAATCACATGGTGGAAAAAACTTAAAATCAGGAGCTCTATCAATTATACACTCGTGGGCAAATTATACACTTGCCTGGAATTTGTGCTTAACAGTTTCAAATTTTCACTCCCTCTTTTGCCAGAGTTTTGGACATGTGCTTAAAATGTGTGGACTATTTGGACATAAAACATACTCTTTGAGCCATTCTGCAAAAAGCCAAATGTCGACTACATATAATGCTCGCTCCTTTTTTATCATGTCATTAACTCAGCACATGTAATAACCCCTAACCTGTAACCCCAACATTCAATTCTGTCCCCGAAGTGTGTTCATGTATCCGTTTGTTGGCTAGTTACAGTAATTCATGGCATAATGAAACTTAGAGCGGTAGCGACGTTATGACTTTCAAATCTCCAATGTAGACATCCTGTCTGCACAGCGCCATTGCCATGGTTACATTGACTAAACACACAGAGAGACCAGCTGTACTGGCAAGGTCATGTCCCTGCTCACTGATCTCTCTGAGGGGCCTGGACACACACGCACACCCTTACAAACTCACACGCAGATACACAAGCATATACAGCATGAGCACTCGTGTGCACTCAATGAGACCGAAAAAGTATATTTACACATTCGTGTATTCAACCAAGCAGAATTGCGTTCAACCGGCTTTGAAAGGACATCCACATATACCTGCAAAATCTGCAGACAGGTATGGTGTTACAGTGCCATTGTTGTGATAAGTAATGATGAGACATAGAGGGTTGGTGCAGTGTGTGAATGGGATTCTCTGTATTGCAGTGATGAGGAGGGGCTGACCACACATCACCTTCCTCTCTCGAGCGAGCAAGTTTGTATGTGTGTCGCCTCGTGGGAACTTCAGGCCATTCATCATGTCTGTCTGTGCTCCCGTGCCCTCTGACACACGTATTTACCTTCGACATGTGTGTCGGCTGTCGGGCCTGTAGGTGTGTTATTATGTCAGGGCCTAGGCATGCTCCACCCTAATCCTCCTCCTCCTTTGAGGTTTTGTCAATGGAGGGCTTCATCACATGGAAATCCCTGCTTCTAAGTCCTTGTTCAGTACAGTAGGGTAATGACAGTCTACCTGGCAGGGCTCAACACTAACTTTTAAAAGTGGTTGCCAGGCTGTCAATCAGGCATCAGCTTTTGGTTGCCGAAAATTTAAATATGGGTGCCATTTTTAGTCACTTTATATTTTGAGTGATTAAGATAATATGGAGTTTTACGTCAACTTAATTGTGAAAATAAAAGACATATGAGAAAAAAAAGCTTTCTTACAGTAACCAACAAAACCCCACAGTCAAACAACTTCATTTGCGATTTGTCATTGATTCAAAAACTGATGCTTGTGTGAACTAGAATAAATGCACCAACACATGCGCAGGGTTGTGTGGTTTAGGTTTTGACTGTAACAGCAGTATTTAAATATCACTCATGCAACAAATATAAAAAAATGATATATTTTGGGGTGAACGTTTAGCTGTTTGCTGTCCCTATTTTTTATATGTTCAAAAATGGTTACCACTGATGGCAACCAGCCATCTGAAAAAGGTTGTCAATGGCAACCTGGCAACCCTTGCTTTTCGAGCCCTGTCTGGGTCCCATACAGTAAGCTTCAAGGGTGGAGAAAAAATTCCAGAGTTTGCTTAGTATAGCAAGTT
Source organism: Bovichtus variegatus (assembly GCA_943593645.1). NCBI lineage: Eukaryota > Metazoa > Chordata > Actinopteri > Perciformes > Bovichtidae > Bovichtus > Bovichtus variegatus. The sequence continues at coordinate 2,794 of CALSCE010002935.1, forward strand.
TTTGAATTATACTTTGCACTGTTCATCAAATGCAATTGGAGGTTAAGTGCCTTAAATTTCATTTTTCTGACCCATTTTTCCCAGACCACGTTATTCTCTTGGACTGCACTCTGCAAACGTCATGTCTTGAGCTCACTTTTCTCAGGGTTTTGGCTGTTCTAGCATCAATTATGGTTATTTTTTTTATCACTACTTAATAATATTTTATTGGTGCTTATATCCGCATAGTATTTTTGGCAAGCATTGACCCACCCAGTACATATGAATTGAAGGTTTTATGCCTGTAAAGTATGTAAACCCTTGAGTTTTGTAAAAATTGCACACAGATGTACACACACTCTGTTTGCCTGCAGTATGGTAACTGCTGGATTGCTGTCATAGCAGAGAGGATTTGTCAGCCATGTGAAGTGGCATTGTCTTCCAAGTCAATGTATGAGTGACTGGAAGACTAGAGCTGTCTTATGTAGCTGATGTTGAACTGAAAGACACGTTGACGCTCGGAGAACACTGTCCGAGGAGAGAGAATAGCACATGCACTATATGTGTGTTTAGTTAAACTGATAGACAGAGATGGAAGAGTCTATCCAGAGACAGAAATAACTTCTTGTCCTAATCTGAAGATTGACATAGTGAAGTTGGGGTGATTGTGACACGCAAAAACAAAAAGAATGCAATGATTGACAACTAAAGAGGCCACGTCAAGGAGGCAATGGGAATATGTTGCATATGGAAACTGCTTTCAACTTCATACTGCGTCAGTTTGCCCCACTAGAGTAAAATCATTCTTTCCTAGTCTCTTCTTGTTTTTACTCCATCACACATTAAAAGCTGAACTCCTTAACTTCCTCTGTGTATTTCATGCTCTCCCTCCCTCTCCTTTTGTCTGTTTCTCTCTTGTTCTATCTCTGGACGGGTGGAAGAAGGCCTGGAATTTATCACACGTACCTAATAATTACTATCACAGGAAATGGTCCGGAGGAAGTAGGTGCACCAGCTCTGCTAATTAGTGTCAGTCGCAAACCCACATGCACATACTTGCACGCACACACACACACACACACACACACACACACACACACACGCAGTTAATTATCGTCATTCGGCTGATGTAGAAGTCTCGAGAAAGTCCAATCTGATTGGCCTTAGGGAGACTAACACCCGCACATATTGACTAAATCTCAAGACTAATTAATTGGAAGTCGTGTGTGTGTGTGTGTGTGTGTGTGTGTGTGTGTGTGTGTGTGTGTGTGTGTGTGTGTGTGTGTGTGTGTGTGTGTGTGTGTGTGTGTGTGTGTGTGTGTGTGTGTGTGTGTGTGTGTGTGTGTGTGTGTGTGTGTGTGTGTGTGTTGGAGCTTTTAAGTGTGTACACGAGTGGGCAACTGATTAGGTGAGCCCTGCGGCCGTAAAGAGGCAGCCCAGGACACAGGACCCAGAGGTGACCAGTGACGGCCTCCTTAACGACAGACCTGCCCTCGGGGTCACCAAAGGAATGAGGGGAGGGGAGGGGAGGTGAAGGGAGGAGGTGTTGCCAATGTAAAAAAAACAAAAAAAAAAAAACATATTATCATGCAATCAAAGCAATTCTGAATTTGGATTAAAAATATACTCAGGTATATCTATCAATATGGATAGATTGATAGCAGCAGAGATGGAGCACAAAGGGTTAACTGAAAGCCCCAAGAGAGTGTGCCAGCAGTGAGAGATTTAAGAAAGAAAGAGGGATGGGTTATTTTAAGTGCAGCTGTATGTAATATGTTGTTGGATGTGCTGCGTTGTAAAACAGCCATAAAAACAGTGGCCTAGTCAAATGCCCTCATGGTTTACCATTATGGGCACATGAAATGCTGGTATACCCACACAAGTGAGTCAATGGGGCTTACTGGCATATATTCACACACTGTAAACACCTCCAAGCCTCTGTGGTTGGCACACACACCTGTGCTCCGGCTCCTGTTTTTCTCCTCTGTGGCTTCTCTGGCTACGTCTGTCTGTCTTTATCTGAGTATAAGTATGTCTCTGTGTCTGTGTCTGTGTCTGCATCTTTCTCTCCCATTATGTCTCACATTTTACAGATCAATTTAAAAACGGCTTTAACGGCAGAATGTTTTGAGCTCTCTGAGTGCCCTCTGCAGTTCAACTTCTACACGTTCTCACCGGGTTTTCCTCAATCAGAGTAACATACTTACATAAAGCCCTCAGTAAGGACTTCGTTTTTTCGGACTCTTTGTTGGTTTGACCGGAGTTTTATTGCCTCCGCACATCTCTCATTCTTTCTGAGATGGTTTCCAGGAGGTTTTAATAGAAAACAATAGTAGAACGGACCACTTCCCAGCACCGGGCTGCTCTAACGCTGCACACCAGTCAGCATACACCACAGCAGCCCCTGGCACTTCTGAATTGTGTGTGTCTGATCTGGTTAATTCAGGGATGTAGACCCAAACTGTAATTATCATTATATACTTCTCGGCAGTGGCAGGAAACAGCCCAAGCAAGTTTGGATGAGCCTTGTTTCCTCACTGATGCGCATTGAATGTGTTTGTGTGCAAGAAAGAACAACATGTGCATACATGAATTTGTGTACGTGTGCGTGTTTATGTGTGCACATCGAAGCAATGATGTGAAGAGCATGAGAGCTATTAGCAGTGAAAGATAAGCAGATTGTGCCAGTGTCTATATGATGATTTTTCCTGCTCTTGTCTTGGCCCTGCTCTTGTTCATTTGGTCTCTGCTAAATGAAGACATATTGGAAACAGGACTTTTCTCTCGGAAGCCGGTGGGTACTATCCAGAGTTTAGGACTGGGAAAGAGAGGGGAGAAGAAGAAATGAGAGGAGAGGGGAAGAAGAGGAAATGAGAGGGGAAGGGTGGAAAGAGAATAAGAAGAAATAAAAATAAAATCAGCGGAGAAAATAGGGGTCACTGGAGTTAAGCTCACCGCTAGGATTTCAAATCTCGTAAAAATAAAAACTACATTTTTCTTATTTGTTTGTGGAGAGAAATTACCGTTCACAAGCATCACAGACACTGTTAAGTTTCACAACCTCGGCAATAAAACTTTTGTCTCATTTTTACGATATTAGAGTTGATGTCCAAGAAAAAGCAAAGCAAAACCCACTGAAAAGAGAAGGAAAGAGAGAGAAAAAACACACCGAACTAAAACCCAAAGTTTATTTGGAGCAAGCGTCACATCTATTCAAGATGGCAACCGCAGTTTAATCTGTGTAGTCCTTCATCTTTAAAGCTACCATCAATAAGACAGAAAAGGCCTTTATGTGGGCGGACAGACTCCACAGAGACAGGACTGGTCACCACTAAACAAACAACACAGGAATCCTGCAGAGACAAGAATGACTAGAGGGAGTGTGAGCAAAGACAATGGCACGACTTTCAGGCCGTAGATGAAACACAGGATATAGACAGTGTGTGTATGCATGATTGAGAATGTGACCATTCATGAATGTCTTGATATGAGCTTATGCGTGTTTATGTCTGCAGTAATTTAAGTCAAGATCAGAGAGTCGAGGAAATAAGTCGTGTCATTTTAGCCTACGATATTCAAAGCCTGAACAAGACAGTATGTCTACGCTGACATTATTGTAACCAAAACCCCAATGAATATTTTATCCGTTATTATGAAGTGTGAGGCGTTTGGAGAGAGGATGAGGTTGACATTACTGTTATAAAGGTTGTGGTGGTGTGTTTCCTTTCCTTTCCCTCTGTGTTTACGCTTAACCTGCAGCACCCATTGATGCATTCTGCAACAGAAAACCACTCTTTTTCCAAAGAGTCACAATTCAGTCAAAGTGGAATGCACAGACGTTATACATACAATGCAGGAATCAGCAGAGCTTACTCTTTCAGGGGTATTGGTTTCTCCTATATCCATCTTGAATAACTCCGTTTTTGGTAAACGATATCAAAAAAAGCATTCCTTATGACTTTTTTCCCACATTATCAATCATTAAATGTATACTCTTTTTTTCAGTATCAAGTATATTGCAAAACACTTGGCTAAGGCGTAGCCTAACAACTATCTAATTGACTTATTTGCAACTTTTTACTTGATAAACAAATATTACGAAGCTCTGGCGAGAGAGAAAGTCTTATAAACCGATGGATCAAAGACTGTGACTGTGAAGAAACCAAAAAAAACGTAATTATACGATCATTTTAAGTAAATCTATAAAGGAAAGAAAAGTAAAATCCCTGTTTTTTTCCTCTGTCGCTTACTCTCCCTCTGTCACACACGCGTGCACTCACAGTAACGTGCACTGACATATCTGACATGTCTCTGGTCCACTCAAGCGACAGGTCCCTGGGTTCAGCATTTACTGAAATCAAATGTGTGTGTTTAGCCTTGGGTTACACACTCGATTGAATTAGAGAAATGGTGCACACGCGCTCACTTACTCACACACACACGCGCACACACACACACACGCACGCACGTAACCTCACAGGGACACAGATCTCTATTAAGTTAAAAAAAAAAAGAGAGATGAGTGTCTTCTTCCATTGCGAAGGGCTTTTATGTGATAAGATCGGCTTGAGGTGCTCTCCTATGCAGGATTCCTGAGCACATCAAACAACAGTAAACCACATCACAGAGACAGGAAGAGCTCAGCTCCATTAGCCAGCCCATAAAGAACATGTGTATGTGTAACAGGAGAGCTACGCTTGCGACTACAAAAGGTTTACACACATAGGACAAACATACCAAGGTATGCAGTCCCCTGTCATACTCACAAATTGGTGTGCATTTGCTCATACGTGCACTTATGCTTGCACACATAAACATTGCTGTGTATGGTGTAAGTGGGCAACAAGGACCGTGCCATTGTTTATAGTTCTTGTACACACACACACACACACACAGACACACACATATATATTTATACTGTATGTAGCAGTTCTGGCTTTGTCACTATAATATGAGCTCATTCTGCATTTTAATCATTCCAACTGGGTCTTAACTTTAGGGTAAGACTCTGGTGGCACATGAGCAGGGCCGCTGGCCAGATGGCAATCGTTAGCTTTATTAGTACACAACTGGTACAGACATACCTCCAGCACACACACAAACCCTACCCAGCACTCTCTCTACCACTGCAACGCTGCTCCATCTCTCCATCCTGTCTTTCACTTTTTGCAGAAAGAGACGTCTCTCTTATGAGGTGTTTAGTGACAAAAGGCCAAAGAGACACCCAAATACAGCAATAGAGAACGGGAAAGACAAAGAGAGAGGGGGGGGGGGGCGAGGGAGAAAGGGGTTGACCCAGATTGAGTTTACCAGTTTTTCTTACATTGATTTGAAACAGATCTTCGCCGTGTCTGCTGTCCAAGCCACAGGCAGTGAGATATCACCCGCTACTCGGGCTCCAGAGGATTCAAACTGGATGTCCATCACTCACTTTCACTGGCCTTTCTCTGCTATGACAGGATGTCTTAATCATCTACGGTGCAGAAGTGCGTTAAAAACCAAGATGAGAAATGTACAAATTGCATGTTTAAAACTGCATCAAACAATAGCAGAAAGAGAAAGTAGGTGTCGTAAAAATGTGGATAGCGACAAATGTATCCCAGTGACAGAATGAAATGGAGACACAGGGCCCACCCGGCTCTCTGCTAAACCATCGTAATATGTATTAATCCAGTGGATTAGGCTGCCTGCTAGCATTACAGACATTCTCGTGCCAGTCAGCGATGTTCTGCCCACCGAGGTTAACATTTAATCCTGAAGATGACATACACACAAACAGTATTATTGCACAGGATGCCATCGCAGAGTGAGCATGCGAATGTTGCTCAGACTGATATGCGAATGTGTGCGTTCTGGATGGAGGCTCATGGTAGCACGATCCTTGAAATGTGTGGGTGAGGAGAAAGAGACTGGTGAATGGCGAGGGGGAAACCGGGGGTGTTCAGAGAGGAGTTATGCACTATGGCAGGCCCTAATTGCTTGTGGCTCCTGTTGTGTGTTTGGCTTTGTTTGAGCATGTCCAATATAACTAGTCATAGGGGAGCCTCTGCCAGAGCAAACACACAAACACAGTGCTGAACCTTAGAGGAGGCTTTTATGGTGTTGGAGACTTCAGTAACATGACACCTAGGGCAAACACTGAGTAATAAAGCAATTGCGGCACATTGTTTAGATCCTCCTCCTGGCATGGTTTGTTTGTCAGACTCAGAGTGTCTCAGTTTACTGGCATCAGTGTCCTGACATGTCACTTTGGGAGCTCAGTGCACGATAAACACAGTTGCACGCACATGCACACGAACACAAAAAAAAAAAGAAAGGTGCACGGGCAACATAAACACTAAACGCATTTGTGCACATACAGACAGAAACACAAGCCCACATGTATCTGCACGCACGGCACACTGCAGACATTTCAACATGTCAGTCACAGTGTGTTTCATGCCAGTGTTTCCTCAAACTTCTAAGCAGCTTCCTGGTATGTCTGACTGCATGACTGCAGATAAAAGAGAAATAAACATTTCTTTCTTGCTTGCTAACTTGTATACCTCACAAGCTCTTCACCTCCTTTTAAAGTTGATGTTCTGTGACACGGACAGATTTTTGTGTCAAAATGTTTGTACGTGTCTCTGTACCCTTCCCAGCAGAGTCTATTTTGGATCCTCTGTAGCTCTGAGGGTGGTCTCCAGCCCATCGTCGGCATGCCAAATGAGAGCTGTTCGTCATTGCGCGCCATGCCATCATAGTGTAGCTGTAAAAATGAGCCATGTCGTTTTTTTTGAGTCTTAAATGATGCAGACTTTTTCTCTAGACTCTTTCCCCCCGCATGACTGTGTGCCACTTTCTATGTAATTCTTTCTTCCTGTATTATCTCAGCAAGTTTCTCCTTCAAAGTCCAGGAAACCTAAAAACACACCTGTATTCTCTCTGCTGTAACAGTGGCAAGAGACCTAAGAACTCTGAAACAGACACCGTGTTCACAATATTTAGAACACTCCTAAACAAATCTACACATGCATACAGTCACAGCAGGGGCCAGAGCCTTTACAGTATAATCAGATTTAGCATTATTTTAGCGCTCAGAGAGAACGGGAAGAAATTTTGCATCCAGTAGCTCTATAGCTCGCTCTCTGTCGCTCGGCCTCACAGAAATGTCCCACCTTTTGGCAGCCACAGTTTTTGCCCTGGGAGGCTGAAATTTGGCATGGAGGTCAAATGTTTGTGAGGTCGTGTGTATGTGAATGCATGAACACGCGGATGCACGCGCGTACGCGGTCGCAGCTATTGCAAATTGTGCACATCGAGAAGCACCTGTTTGTACTGTAGCATAAACTCGTTTTCTTTCTGTCTTTTTTTGTGTGTTTTTAGGAGAGAACTGTATCGAACTCCACATTAGGTCATTTTGTCACCTGAAAAATTGGTAATACAGAAAATATTCAAATAGAAAATAATCTATTGTCAAACCAGAACTTTAAATGTGTCCTCGGTTCCACTTCAGTTTCACCTCAAATGTATTGTAAAGTGCAGGCCACTAACAGCTGCCAAGCTTCTGCTGTCTGCAGGATATTGTCACAAATAGTCCTGTTAGTACTACTTAAGGTATGTCAGAATTTCCATAAAACTAATTAAACACATTTACAATGAGAATGGTTCAATGTAGATCAGTATGATCATCTGGGAGGTAACTCATTGACATATGGGGTACACCTAACAAAGAGAAAAGCAACGTAAGGTCGGCAAAAGTGACGTGCCCGCAGAAGTCTGTAGTTTTGTTTGCATGTGTTTCTGACACAAGATATAGTGAAGATATAGTCGGCGCTCATTTAGTTAATGATCTCACCCTCACTCGCAACTCTCCCTTGTCAGAGGAGCACATCCGCGTCTTTACACAGAACAGCACGTCGTAATACTCTTTACTGCCTGGTCACAGCATGCACACACACACACACACACACACTCACACACATACATAGAGGCTAATGCATCAAGCCGTGTCCTTCTCCTACATATAAACACAAACACATTTATGCAAGCCCTCTTGAGGAGCCTGATGTATATTTAGTGCAACATTATAACAAACTTACACGTCTACTGAAACTCTGAGCATCATATCCAGGTGACCACAGACAGAATGATCATTTATGAATCAAGAATAAAAAACAAAACAAAAAACAACTTGTTCACACACGTACACACACTCCTGTATGTAACCATAGCCAGCTAAAGGACTGAGTGGAAGCCATTGTTAAACTAACTGTGATGTAATCTAGCAAGGGAGCTGACTTGGCTGTGTATGTGTGTGTTATCTATCTGGAAATCAGTGGGTCTGTCAGCAGCATCTGACTGCACACTACCACTGGTCTCTTTATTAAAAAACAGGCGTATGCTGGAATCCATGCACAGGTGTGTGTGAGGGCTGGGCAGTGCAGTACGGCCTGTGTTTATGTGTGTATGTTGTCTGTGGAGCAGTTTATGCCCACGTTTGTGAGAAAAAGCAAACAAAACATAATGAAGGCGCAAGGAAACTGGTCTCCAGAAAGACGACCTGAGGCAAGGACTGAGAAGGTACAAGAGCGAGCGTACTTTTTGTTGTAGTGATTACAAGGCGCACACTTTTGCTGTTTCATGCTTGCTTGCTCGTGCATGTGCCCGTGTGTTCGCGCTCACAGCTTCAATTTTCATACCCTCGTAAAATGTATTAACACACACACACACTCAACTCTTCAACGGACAAGAAGTGCCATTATGACAAGAGCGCAAGTAGATTCAATGTGTCTTCTTCACACGAAACATATTTACAACCACTATACTTTGACGTACGGGTATGCCTCTATTGGGAATTCACACCGACTGACGAACAAGCAAATGCAATGACACAACAGGCTCAATGTACCAGAGGCGAGATCTGTCTACACTAGCTTCAATGTACAAATTACCCAGATTATAGAGCGGTATGTGTGTGTGTCTGTCTGTCTGTCTGTCTGTCTGTCTGTCTGTCTGTCTGTCTGT
>CALSCE010003070.1:0-10451 GCA_943593645.1 Bovichtus variegatus
TGAGTTATAGACACATTTAGATCATAACTCTTAACTGATTGCGACGGTGGAAGATTACATGTGATAATGGGCAGGAGAAATAAAAACACAAACAGGCTAAAAGAGCCTTAATGCAGGCAATGAATTCAACTTATACACTATAAGCTGGACTGGTGGATCGATGAGATGAATGCTGTTTGGCTGTGCTCCCGTTCGGTTCAAGGTTCTCCCTTCACAGTGCTTTCTCCACAGATGTCATCCTTTCACTGAGAATGGGAGGCAAGGACCTTTTGTTTACAGCCTGACACACAGTGTGCGTCTGGATAACTCACAGACAGTGTCTCTTTCTTAGTCAGGAGGTAACAGCTCCTATAACACTGGGAGGCTGGCTGGACAGAAGCTGCGCTGTCAACATCAACCTGTTGTGAGGGGAGGACAGAGTGATGGGGGACAGAGTGGTGGGGGTACAGAGTGATGGGGGACAGAGGGGGGGGGGACAGGGGGAGGGGGGGATAGAGTGGTGGGAGGACAGAGTGGTGGGAGGATTGAGTGATGGGAGGATTGAGTGATGGGAGGACAGAGTGATGGGGGGACAGAGTGATGGGGGACAGAGTGGGGGAGGACAGAGTGATGGGGGGACAGAGTGGTGGGAGGACAGAGTGATGGGGGACAGAGTGGTGGACTGGACACTGGTTCTGACCTGAGAAGCCACCTGTCTTCCTCATGTTGGCCATTATCAAAGCACTCCGCTCAATGGTCTTACTTTGTCCATCTTCACATCCTATTCATGTGAAAGTTCTACTGCATTGCACATCAGCTGAAAATCTTCTCACTACTAAAAGCTGGAATTCTAAGTTGCAAATACAGTGACAGCAACACACACTGAGTAGAAGATCAAGAGCCAAAGTGAAAGAAAACCTAGTTCAAAATCTCCCTGATATTCCTAACAAAAATAATAACAAGAAAAATGTTCATGGGAGCTGTAGTTGTTCTGTGCTAATAAAGCAATTGTTGTTAAAACTTTGTAAAAAATTCAAAGGTTGAAGTGGAGCTGATTTGTCTGATAATATAGAAAGTAAACAGCAAGAGCAAACTTCTCCCGAAGAGCGATGTTAAATTATAGAATCTAGTGGAACAGACTGACAACGTTTTGCATCTATAATTAGCAAAGTGCTTTCAATGCATATTATTCCATTACTGGGTTACAATGAACCAGGAATGTATCCACTGTAGATGTTGCAGAGACAAAAGAATGTTTCTGTTGTACACATGTTTGTAGGGACTTATGTAGATTCAGCTCCAGAAATCATTTCTCAATATTCTATTTATGACTAAGCTAGGATGGTCTTTCCCTCAGCAATATTAATTAATTAATATATAAATGCGGAGATTTGAAAAATGACATGAGCCATACCACAGTGGAACACAAGATAATCTGTGGACACGTTTGTGTACTCTGAGACAAATTAATGGCATCTAATTGTTTCTCTGCAGGACAAGGAAGGAAATACCGATGTCTGCGTGGTGCATCAGCGCAGACACGGCGCGCAATAGATCCAGGCTCTCCTTAGAAGACTAAGTGCCGGTCTGGCCTTCAGCTCCAGTCTGTCCTCAAATGTGTCACTTGAGAATATATTTCACTCCCTGCCCTGCATTCCCTCTGTCTTCTGGCTCAGTGGCCTCATCTGAATGCACAAGAAGCAGGACATATATATATCTATATATATATAGATATATATTCACCTGTGATACGCTGAGGACAGAGAACACTAATAGTGGAGGAGTGTGGGCTTCCCCTTCTTAACAGCAGCAATAAACACATGGAACCTCACTCTTCTACAGGTCGACAGTCTCTGACAAACAATAACCCCTCTGACTGGAGATAATCACACCCTAATGACAAGCTGTCGCAGACAAGAGGCTGCAGAGTTGGACGACAGAAAGTAACCAAACAGCAAGACAATGACACTCTCCAACTTCCGATCAGGCTGAAACCTGCTGTGGATATTCATGTAACCATCATGAACTTTCCTTTTTACTTACATTTTGTATAGACCAAACCAATAATAGAAAAATTATCAGCAGATTATTCCATAATGAAAATAATTGTTATTTGCAGCCATTATTACATCGCTTTTCATCATAATTTTTGTTTTACACTGTAATTCGACTGGAGGTTGTTCACATGCCACAGTGTGCTGGTTATGGCAGGCAGCGCATTAAGGTCTCTGAAAACCAGGATATGATGCTTACATGTAACATCCAGCAGTGCAAAGCATCCAAGTACAGAACATATGTACTGTTGATCTCAGTAATACTTGTAGCATCTTACCTGAGAACAGAACAATCATGTTCACGTTGTTCTTTCCATCCAAGATTTCCATATTGATAATTATAATGAACACTGCAACATCTGCTGTGGGGCCAGCGTGCGTCCTTCACGTTGTAGTCTTGTTGACATTCAATGCAACTTTTAGAGTCAAGTTTACATTATTCACACAATCATCAAGGGCTAGCACTGTGCAGCCACTGAGAGGAAACCTCTTCTCTTTCCACATTATTACAGGCTGACCCCTCACATGGCACGCTGCTGCTGCACACAGAGGCCGAAATGCCCGTCAGAACAATCAGAAGTTGTCACAGGAAGTGGAAGGAGAGACAGCTTACTGTATTATTGGTGTTTTTATTTAAACCAAACAAGATAACAAGTCTACTGTCTTCTGTGAATATTCATTCAGTGTCTTGTTTTCAATGTTAGCATCTATAAAAGCTTTAAATGCCTGATATGGGTAACTAAAGAAGTACTGCGTTAAATTAGAAGAGATAAGAAAAAGCGTTCCCAGTTTTGGTTTTGCAAAATCCTAAAATGTCAATACTGGTGCTTCAGCAGTCGTGCAGCGCTGCAACAATAACACATACAGTAAGGTGCCTTCTTGGTTTGGACACACTGTGTGCTGACAGCTGCACCAGCAAAGCATCCTGATCAGGATGAGAGCAATATCACCTCGTGCTCCTTGTAATCGACTCGGTTTGACCCATGTCAACGATCTGGCATCAAACTTCCGGGCAGAGCGAAATGGGCGGCTCACACGTGAAGCAGCAGTGCAGCAGCACACGCCACGACGACTCTGTCAGTGGGTGCTGTAATCCTGGAACAGGATGCAGGCAGGCTGTCAGGCAACAACAGCAGCAATGCTACGCTCAGTGCAAGACTGCAGAGCATCTCAAATCGTATACACTCACAGCAGACAGCAGCACCACAAACTGCTCTGCTTCCTGACTCTTTACATAACCCGTGACTGGCAGAGGCAGACATGTATTGATCCCTCTGAGCAGGACGGACAGCTGTTCCTGTGCAGTTGCTAAATGATCATCTTTGGAGGAGGGGTGTGTTTCGGAGCTGGATGTAGGTGCTTTTGATGGATTTTTGATTCTGTTTAGGGTCGGATCACGAGTGGTGACAATGACAAAACCAATGCAGCAACACACACAGAGTATCTCACATATATGCAATGTGTAAAGCAGTGTGGAGGCACTGCTGTTACCCAGAGTCTATCACACATCAAGCACTCAGTAATGTCTGGACCTGCTGCTCCTAGAGGCCCAGGTGAAGTACTGTTATTCTATATTCTGCTGACAGAGACAGAAGCAGCATCAAGAGCAGGAAACACCATGAATAGGAAGGTCACATGCAGAACTAGATAATATTGCAGGCCTAACTAAATAAAATGACACATTATGCTATTACACACTTAATACTTTACTTTGTAATACATTACTACTGGAGGGATGAACAGCATTCTTATTCCCTCAGGTGGTGCTTTGATGATGGTGATGGAGAGCGCTGTCTCACATATCACTCCAAGATCCGCCCAAATCATTTGACAAGCATTAAAACCATGTTTATGTTTAATATATCGGCATCAAAATCCTCCTTTTCCCCCACAAAAATCCAACCAATACCACATTCTGTAATTGAATTGAATTGTAGTACAATTAGAAGAATGTTTGTAGCAATCAGATTAGTGGATTGATGTTAACTGCAATGAGCTTCAGTCCACAGGCAGCCGCGAGTCAGAAGCCCTGTCTGTCCGACTCCTTCCTCCACAGCGAGGGCCCAGCTGATCGCTCTTTCAACTGAAGGCTCTTTCATCTCTTTATTTCCCTCTTCCTTCCCTCCTTTTCACGCAGCCCTCTCTGCTGATTAATTATTCCTCCTTTGCAGAAAAAGCTGCCACCTGCTTGCTGTAGGGGCTGTTTTGCTGTTTACTCCCCCAGTGTCTCCCTCCTCCTCCCAGAGGGCTGCGGGGAACAGCTCTAGAGGCGACCAAAACTGAGGCAGTTCACTAAAATGAGCTGTTGCAAAGAGTCTAAAATGCAAACACTTTCATTTAAGGAAACATGAGCCATTCTCCTTTTGTTAAGATTCCATACAGTGTCCAGTATCCTGCCATGATTCATGTCAGACCAAGCACCAAATGTTTCAGCCACTTTCAACATGAAATCAATGAACCCTCGGGAAAATCCAATTACAGAGCAGGACATAACCAGTAGTGGAGTCAGATCTATTATTAGTTAACACAAAATTCATTAGGTTCTTTAATTGGAGCCAAAGACCTGAAGCATTTGAACATTTAAAGAGTGTGATTTAAGGAGTGAATGGGATGAAAATGTATTAACTCAACATGAAATAAGGTGCCATCCACCTGTGCTCCATGTCTAAGAAAAGACAGGGAGATAAAGAAGCGTGTTGAGGGTTCATCCAGAGGCACGCCCACGTCGGTGTGCCACACTGGCTCAATTATTCATGGGGCAGTTGCTGAAGGTATGTTAGGGGCAGCTGTCGAGGGAGACGCTGCATGTATATCTGATGTGGAGGAGATGGGCGGGATTCATTAGACAGAGGGGCTCGTGGGGATTTGTGAAGAAGGTGGAGGGCACACTGTTTTAATATCACTTATTAAGCCCTCAGGGAAGACATCTTCTATCACTTCGGTCAGCGGGGTACTGAACTGAACCCCGATGGGATTGTCTCTGTCGGAACAAAAAAAACAGGAGGGTGGAACAGGGTGGTGAAACATAGCCAATAACAAAAGTAGTTGTAGTTGGAAGCAAATAAATGACAATTGCAACGACTGCTCCAGTGATGGGTCATATAACGCTGAAGGCCAGTTCGCAGTGTTTGTAATACAGTATATACGGGTCTGGAATACTTCCTGGACAGTTAGTTTAAAGAACAATTGATATGTTTTTGGTCTACTTGTGGCTGGACATCACTTACATGTTTAAGCTTATAAAGTTGATAAGGTTAATGGTTAGCAGGTAATAAGGTTAGCAAATAGCTTACATAAGCAATATCTTTCACATTACACAGAGTAGTCACAACCCGCTGTAAAAATAATAATACAAATATTGTTTAGTGCAGCTTTGAATTTTGGCTGCTGTACCTCTAAGTCAATTTAGTTTATGTTACAGTTTATAGTTTCCAACATTATTGCACTTGACAGATTCAATGTTGCAGCACAGATAAAACCCACAACAAAGTGCTGACTGCCAGATATTTTCTATACCTGACAGCTGGAATTTAACATTGTATGACCCAATGCAGTTGTGTTTGTGACGGTCCTTTTCCACGAGCTGCTAACATTTGTTTATCTGCCCTGTGTTCATATCACTACACATATATCAGTTTAGGTTCATGTGCATTAATGCATGGTAATATACATGAATACAAGAGAGCACACTGCTACAAATACAGCAACAATAATGTAATATGTAATGACAAACGTGATCAACACTTAGTAATCGTGTGAAGACAAAACTCCTAGCACCAACTTCTTGTGCTGCTATGTCTGCCTTCCTTTACCTGCTCAGCCAGCATGGCCACTGATAATGCAACCAAGACTGCTGTTTCTCACCCTGTTGAAGTACAGACAACACATCATGAAGTAATTATTCACTTGACACCTTCCTCGTGCTGTGCCCATCAGGAGGAGAAACACCAAAATAGACAGACAGACTGACAGAGAGAGAGAGGGAGGGAGGGAGGGAGGTCTGCATGGAGCAGTAATAAGGTAGAAAAAGATACAGGGGCAAAAGAGGAGGGCACTGAGGAGTGGAGGAAGAACAGTGGCTGATAGAGGGGAGAATGAGACAGAAGTGAAGTGATGGAGAGGGTTGACAGGTGCGAGTGATGGAATGGAGAGACAGGAAGACGGGAAGGGGAGGAGTGAGTGCCCAGACTCTTGACACAGGGAGCAGGCCAATGATGGGCTCTGGGCGTCACATGCTGCGCCTTCCTCTCTGCTTGGGGAAAGCCTGGTCTCTGCGCTCCCAGCACGCCACCCTGCCAGTGTCATGCAGCATCAGGCATTAACATGGCAGCAGCATCCATGACAGAGAGCTGGGTCACTCCAGTCAACCATAATATTTATTCAGCCTAAATGTCCAATCACGTGGCTTAACAGTGTCCTCTCATCACATCTAGAGCCTGCTGTGAAGGTACATCATTCATCATTGTTCACTGATGAGGAAACAGTATGTGGGAGAAAGATGAGCAGCAAGAGAGACGGGACAGAAAAAAGGAAAAGATCATTCGGAATCTAAGGCTGCTTAGCTTCAACAGTAACCGTGTCGGTGTCGGGTCCTGCTCTGTCCCGCTCTGTGTTTACTTTGGCAAACTCATCAGTCGGAAAGAGTTTTCAACAAACTCATGGAGCTCACAATAACAAGCTAGCTAGCTACAGCTGATCATATCTGCCACCAACATACTGCGTCTCATTTCAGCCGGCAGAATCGACATTTAAAGATGAGAAGCCTGCCTCGTCTGAAATCAGGAACTCATTGTGTCCAAAAGATCCACACAATCTTTATCACTGTAAACTGCAAACCTGCAAAGTGAAATGAGTTTGACAGTTAGCAACAGTAACGGTGGTAAAAGGTTAGTTATTTGGAATTAAATAATGTCAAGTGTGCCATGAGAACACTGAACACTAAATGTTTTATATAATTCCCTAAAACTACTATGGATTTACAAGGTTTTTGAAAAATAATTCTAAAATGATGGACCACATTAGGCAGACCGAGCTGGAACCCAAACTGAAAATGTGAAACGTATTTGTTTGGTTTTAAATAAAGGGAGGATTCTCAGAGAGCAATGTTCTGGCTTAGACTTTCTGAGAGCAGGCCTGGCTTTGTGCTTTGTGCCGCGGGGGTCACTGAGGTCACCTGGCACATCAGAGAGGAAACGCTGCAGACACAACACCACTGCTGCAGCAGCCGGGATCCCTACTGCTGCCTGCACCACGCCAGCGCGACCACAATGAGACAAAGTGGCCTCCCTTTTCCAGGGAAGCAGGCTTTGCTGAGTGAAAGGAAAGTACACACAGCTGCCCAGAGACACTTACTAAGTGACAAGAGCTCTGTTACAACCTATGGTTACCCCAGTAGGGACATTATTTACTACCTTGGGACAATGTCACTAAAGGAGGAAATGTTCAAATAAGTGCAAAAAAAAGGAGAAACTAAAATATATAAATATATGTCTCCCAATTTAGAAAGATTGTTTTTCTGCAAAAACACTGCAAGACCTCAATAAGACATGAGTAGTTTTTTGGCCTTAAGTAAGCATTCCTGCCACTCAAAGCCAGCTTTCAGTTTATTTTAAAGGCTGGGTGGAGTAGAGTCTATAAAGTGAAGGATCTGTACTAGATTATCTTGTTTTCACAGCCCTCTTTTTTTACAGTACAGTGTCCCTGCAGGAGGTCTGCCTGAGGATACTCCCACCGCCTTCATTAAAACTCACAGACTCTTTCCCGCTTCTCGCCCTCTCAGTGTGAGCTCCTCAGAGTCCACAGGTTGCTTTCCTGTGTAGAGACCATAAAGGCCTGTGTGCCCCGCCTCAGCCTGCAAACAGCCATAAAGCACAGAAAGATAGGAGGCATTAATGTAGCTCCAGTTTTTTTATACACTGCTGTTTATGGTTCATCTTACTCCGGTTGGGATTATGAGCTGCGAGCTGTCAAAACTGGAACAAGCTCCTCCTGCCGCCCGGCTCGTCTGAGGCTCCGCTGGGGGAGACAGAGAGGTCACATGCTCGCCTCCATCTCTTCCTGCTGGCTGGGCGTTGTATCACAACAACACAAGCCTCACACATTTCTGCACCCATGATCCTCTCTACTCTTTCGCGCACTCACCTCACTCTAGGGAACTAGTCTCCGTCATCTCTGCTCCTGGCAGTCAAACTCAAGCTGGGCGGGTGCAGCGGTGACAACATTGTGTCAGGGCAGCTCAGTGTCAGCAGCAACAACAGCAGCAATACTGGTAGGAGCTGAAGGAGGATGGCCGTCACAATGGCCCTCCGAGGTGGAGATAAAAAAGGCAGACAACGACTCAGCACTACAACTGCTGAGTCAAAGTCCTCGGCCTTCAGCCAGGCTGCTGCTCTGCTCTTATCGGCCATCTCAGTAAGACTCTAGGGATGGAAGCTCAAAAATAAACTGATGACTATTTTGATAACTTATTTATCATATGTTCAGTCTTTGAGCCCAAAGGCAATAAGCAGCATTTGAAAAGTATGTTTTAAATATTGGACATGCATTTTCTTTACTTTTCACATTCTATTTAAAGAACTATGCTCTTATTTTTTTTGGAGACCTATACATTTTTCAAGTAAATATGTGCAGGCTGTCACTCAATACATCATATATATGTTTGCATAGCGAGGTAATAAAACCTTCTCCAGATGTTCTGTGTGTAACATGCTCCTTGTGGTCTGGTTCTGTTTTATTGGAACAAGAACAAAAGTGGAAGCTGGAAGAGAAGCTTACGAACCCTTATTAAATGGCCTGCAAGGTTACAAACAAGTCAGCGAGAGGCGCAAAATTGATTGTGCTGTTTGATGCGAGCACTGCAGACAGCGGTGTGCAGACAGCAGTGCGCAGACAGCTGACCTCTTAATAATGCAGCTGTGTCCAGGACTTGACATAGCAGCACTACACTCCCCCCCGGTCTCTGGATGAATAAACACCAACACAAGATGCTGCCTCTGCTCTCTTTATTGAAATATTCATCTGGTCCTTGGAGGAAACCATCAATTATCTTTTCATTTCATTCAAGTGATTTCCTTCCAAGGTTAAAAGGCAGGAAACCTCTCACTTTAAATGTAGTGTGGTAATGTGGTTTAATTATTTACAGTAAATGCTATGACAGCTGGACAATACCATTGATCTGTCTGTTTTAGCACATAAATGTATGTATGTATTGTGTGCACATATCCTTCACTTCCCCTGCTGAGCTGCTGTGTGTTGTCAGTGATCAGTCTGGCGTACAGCACCGCTGGGCTTTGGCTCAGGAACGAAGTAGCACGTGAACACAGAAGATGATACACCTTCAGTCACTTCATAAGCACTCTTAGAGGGACTGTTTGACATTTTCAGATATGTATTTGTCCTCACAAGACATTTTCACATTGAGGGAACAGGAAGTTTCACATTGTCCTTCAGATCTGCTGATAGTGGTAAAGAGAGCCTGTTTCTTTTGAAACTCTAACGTTCAGATACATCATCTAATCAGGTCACCAATGTCTAAGTTACTAAAAAGGTAACAAAGTAAATACTGTTCTGTAATGAACATACTAATACTAGACTACTAAACTACAATATTTGGAATACTTTGAGTTCAATTCAGACATCATATTAGTATTCTCTCTTCCTCACTGACACCACACTAAAGCCACATCCAGGTGTTAAACCCTCTGTGGCAGTGGGGTGTGGTGGCTGGGGAGGAGATGGGAGTGGCTCAGCTGGAGGCCAGACAGCTGGACGGAATCAGGTAATCAGTCGCACAATAAAAGCACGCCGATGACCTGGTTCTGTCTTGCAGTAGGCTGGGTTCATGTCGGAGAGACGGACAGGACGGTGATATTCACGAGTATCCGGTGGTGACTCTTACCATTTCGTTCAGGGGGAAAAAACATAGGGTTAAGGCTGGAGTTAGTACTCGCCTTACAAACCCCCTAATTCTGGGAACGAATTGGCTGGGGTTCCATAGGCTAGTGGGGAAAGCTATGGGGGTGCGGTCCCGTGCAGTAGGGACATGTGAGTTGTGTGAGGTGTTGAGTGGGGACCCTTCGAGGGGGAGGGCAGGGAGGCTCGGGGCGAAGCTTCCCCGTCCAAGCCTGTGCGTCCAGTGGAGGACTTCCCCCTTGAACAGTCCCGGGATGAAACCCTCCGTCATGCTTTCGACCAGGTCGTAAATATCGATGGTTCCCCACTGCACCCGAATGCACCACTTACTCACCTTCACGGTGATTAGGGACAGGCTGTACCGGGTGAGCCGCGATACGCAAACAGGGGAGGAAAACACCCAGTTGTTGGTGCCGAGCAGCCGTCGGGAAAATGATTTTCCAGGCGGCTCATCACAACCCCATCCATCCATCCATCCATTTTCAACCGCTTATCCGGGGTCGGGTC
>CALSCE010003110.1:0-11235 GCA_943593645.1 Bovichtus variegatus
GCAGCAGCAGCAGCATCCAGATGAGCAGTTGAGGTGACAGGTGTTGGCTGATTAACTGTCCAAACACAGCACAAATAATGAATGTACCCTGCATCAAAACAAATAACTCAAACAAAACATATATACTAATAAACAGACCAAACTTAAATATTAAACCTTCCCTCATCAACCAGCTCACACAAATTAACAAAATACGTTTCAGGTAAATCCTTGCTCAAATATTTACACATTTAATAAACGTCTTTCCTCACCACTGACTCAAACAGCCACAACATTCACCTTCTTCCCTTCAAAATGTGCCAGACTCCTTCTGGACCATATTGCATATCTTGGATGACTCAAAATCCAATTAAACATGTTCACACATCATTTTCTTTTCTTCCATCAATTCCACTTCCCAGTTATCTCTTTACATAAAAAAAACCCCAAATGCATCAGTGTTTCTGGATCTTCCTTACATACATCACATTCTCTTTTCACACTTTTATTGCCCGCTATCGCTTCTTCACTGAATTTATTCACTCTAGTAGAAGAGTATAGAGTATAGAGGATGAAATTCCTTTTGTTCTACGTACATAAAGTAGACCTGTAGTCTTGCCAGGAATATAAACTGACACAGACCCCATGTGGCAGACTATGATGGACCATGTAGTGAAAACACTTGAAAAAACAAAAAACATAACAAGGAAATTAGTAAGGAATATTTATACAGTACTCACAATGCTGGAACACATTCATATGGCCCAGATTAAGACTGATAAACGCAGACGCAAAGTGACACTTTACTGGATACAACGCAACAACTAAGGAGAGATAAAAGTACCCATCAGGATTTTTCCCCCCAGGAATTCTGGGAAATGAAGGCAAAACAACATTGCAACAAGTGGAACGAACTATTTAATACAATTACAAAAGTTGGCACAAAGCTGGTTCACAATTTACAAGGAATATTACAGAATAAATACCATGCTGTATTCTTAAGAATAAGCAGATTTGACTGGCTTTGATCCTAACACTATTCCGGTGTTCAAAGTGAAGCTTAGTCAAGTCTTGCGTATAAAGCAAACAGAAGATGAGGCCCAGAAAGGAGTGGATGTTTGGGAAATTACAATTTGATGCTGGGCCAGCTGTAGTTCTTCCACTGAGTTCATCTCTGTTTAGAAAGAGAAAACAGTCCCTCATCTTTTCTGCCGTCATTTAAATTTGATAAAAACCTGGTTTGGTTTAACATTTGCACAATATATAGAAAACCTATATAAGAAACCAGTACCGCAAACTATTTCCTAAGGCACAGGAAGGCCCGGCTGTCAGACATCTGGCTCATATGTGGAGAGAGTTGCTTGTTCCTCGGGTCCATAACGTGTTCCCCTGGGGAAGAGAGAAGGGAAGTTAGTGAGATGAATAACATCAATATGACTGATTTACCTCATATGAGAGAAACAAGCTGAGCTAACATTAGCAGTTAGCTTGCAGCCCCTCCATCCCATGTCCGCCCAAATAATGTCAGAGAAACATACATTTTTAATGCGAAACTGCTTTATTTGGTGTTTTTACTGGTTTTACTCACCGCGTCTGTTAGCTTTAACCAGAAGGAGACCTCTGCAGATAATTTGGCTGCTGATGAAAACCTCCTAAATGTCTGAATTTAAAGTCATCAGTGAAACAAGCTGAGCAAACATTAGCAGCAACTCGCTTCGCAGAATCATCGGAAAATGCATATTTTAAAAGTGAAACTGCTATATTCACTGTTTTTAAACTCGTTTTCATCGTTTGTTTTGGAGAGGAGACATCTGCAGATAATTCAGCTCCTCGTAATAATACATTAAATATTGTGCGTTTAAGAGACCCGCTGACACAGTGAATGACGTGGTAGCTGATTCATAGTAAGTGGAGTATAATGAATGAAATCACTACTGCCTGTAATACAGCCGATTACTTTTTTAAAGCATCCCTGTAGGCACGACTTTTTAAGAAATAATGTATGTCTGGTCTAATGCAGTACCTGTGTGCAGCAGCGTCTCTCCTCTGCTCAGTCGTCCTTCTTGTTGTCTATGAGATCCTGGGTCTGCTGGGCTATCCTCCTCTTCTCAGCCTGCTCCTTCTTCTGTGCCGCCTCGATTTTCTTACTCTGGTAGATCTTCACCCCGGCGAACGCCAAACACAGCAGCAGTGTCTTCAGGGCCAGAATGTACAGGAGGACGGGGACATTGTCCAAAGCCTGAGGGTATACAGAGTTTATGTTTTATGGGGGCTTCGCATTTTTCTGCCTCCAGACAAAGCACATTTCTGAGGAGATAATTGCTGCTCTGATTTCATAATTTAATCATTTATTTTTCTTCTAGACATACCTTTAACACTAACTACAGGACACAAAAGAGTCACTCTTTCTGCTTGCTAAAGTTGACTGTTTGTGACTGGTCAATAGGAAATAAAAGACGGAGGAAAAGAAAGCTCTGGAACATTCAGGGATCCTGGAGATGTCCCCCCTCTCACCCACCAGGGGCTTCAGCTGTCCAAATGGGAGGTGGAAGTAAATTTAGTCACATAGAGGGGAGGCGGTGTGTGAAAGAGGTGACAGCTGCAAACCATGTGCATTCTGGGCTTTTGGTTGTCCAGACTTTATCCATAAAGATTGATCATCTTAAACACCCTATGATACGTTTCAAATCACAATGTCCTAATTACTAAAGTACACTCTTTAATTCGGCATACATACAATTCATACAGTGTCATTTATTTAAGCTTTAACAGTTACAACTGCTTACCTGTCCTCAACGTGTTCATAGGGTTAGTGTATTCATAGCTAAAGTGTCCAGTTTAGCCACAAATTCACTGCTACGCACACACACGAAGACAAGTGAAGGAATAGGAAGACGACATTACAGCCATACACACGGTGTAACCGTAACTTTAATGATTATCGAGCTAAGTTTTGTGGCAGTTGCGTGACACAAAACGCAAAACACGCAAACTCACTCAGCTGTAGCAACGTTAGCATTATGCTAGTGACAGTTGAGACAACCTACGCTTTAAAACAAAGGAACCAGTTACAAAACAGCTATTACACTAATACCAAAACATACATATCTATAAAACAATACACTAGAGTCTATTTACCTTCCAATTGATCATGTTGAGTCCGTAGTGTTGACGTTTCTTGTTTCCTGTGACAACGGGGATGTTGAGGTATTAATGCTCCTCGGAGGAAGGCGGGGCTTGTCGTGACGTGACGTGACGTAAACTGCTGCGTTCAAGAAACTAAAGGTCACTTTGGATTCCTCGGTATCCGACAACAGTCCCTCCAGAAGGCCCGCCTCTCAATCCACCCGATTGGACAATGGTTAAAAAAAGAAAAAACGCAGATGACGTCAGGCGTTTTCCCGGCGCGTCAGCTCGTTTCTGCACAAACGCGAGGCTCGTAGAGTGAAGAAACGCGACGCGCTCAGCAACACAAAAGCAGCGAGCAAAACCCTTCACTGTCAAATTAAAATCAAAAACAATATGTAGTAATCGCAGGTTTGTTGCGGTTCAGCGTTCTTGTATCAACATGACCACCCATCGGCATGCGTAGTCACGGTGGCCGAGAGGTTAAGGCGTTGGACTCGAAATCCAATGGGGTTTCCCCGCACAGGTTCGAATCCTGTTCGTGACGACTTTTTTTTATTATAAATGCAATATTACTGCTTTGACCGACAGTAAAGCAACACAAATTGTTTCGTGATGTACGTTTCAAGACCCATATAAAAGGTTTTACAGACACGGATTTAGATTTCCCCTAAGCACAGTGCACTGCAGATAAGATGGATACGTTATGGATATGGTTTATTCACTGCGTGAATGGGATATATGTAGATTAATTACATAATTTCCTAAAATATAGTGGGTTAAATCTAATCATCATGTGTCATATGGGGCAAGGCTACCCCTTTTACTTGAACCATGTGGGGACAAGTCTTAATATTGTAATATTTTTTTGTTGTTGCTCAAAATTAGTTTGGTCTATACATCTTTCACAATGTCTGGCAAATAAATGTACATACAGGAAGTGGACTCAACAAATAAAGAAAAAGGACATACTGCAATTATTTATGTAAAAAATGTTTTAATGTAAATCTATGCAATATTTTGGCCAGATCTGACCCAAACAGGGCACTATAAACATACTTTTAGGATCAGCATGTCACTATAAACCAGTTTAATTGAATCTGGCTGCCCCAACCGTGTTCTTACCTCTCTAGTTAAGGCTCTACAGACTGGTCTTGCTTTTATAAGACACTACAGCCGTAGGAATTATCTTTTGGTAACACCCTTACATGTAATATATGCAAACTGGAGTGTAAATACTGCAAAAACAGGAATGACTGGGCACTTGTTTTTGTGTTTAAATTAAATTATGTAACCTTCTTGAACAATCTGGAAGTAAATGTTTAGTACACAATACAAACAGAGGCCTCATATTTTGTTGTTTTGTAATTAGAATAAGATTGTCATTGTGGGACAAAATAAAAACACAGTAGATGCATTCTCTTGCACCAACATACCATGTACACAGAGTACGTACCATTTCCATACAAACGGTAAATGAAAGATAAAAAAAAAACACGATAAGTCATGCAATGTGTCTCCAGTACATATAGTTTATATGATTTCAAAAAGGTGCACATGCTGTCAGCTCAGAAATGCATGTCGAGAGTGAAGAAATAACTTAAAGTACAGCTTGTTCTGTGATGTATAGGAGCACACATTGACGTGCAAAGACAGAAGTACACTAATCCTTTTTATTTAGCTTTTTCTTTTTTATTTATTATTTCTGTACCTGTTCACTTACTGTAACCATCTGTACAAACTTTATCCATTCTATCCTCGCCATTCTTCTGTATATCCATCTTTAAGTCCACTCAATTGTCTCTCCGCCTCCATGTGTTTATCCACAATAACATATCAATCTTATCACATCCTGAACGCTTCATCAACACATATACACTCTTATTGTAAATAAATCCCATGAAAACCTACAATGTATTGTCTGTGTAGCCAAAGCCTGATCTTATTTCTCTGTGCCATAGAGCTCCATTGTTGTCCAAATACTATTTGAAACACATTAATTAGCCCCATAATTGCATGGGGGACATGTTCCTTCAACATACACACTGTACATGGGCCTGCTGCCACAAACACTCATGTGGATTTATCCGCGGATGAAAATAGTCTTCACTCCCCAATGCAATATTTCCTCATGTTTCAGTAATATTTAATAAAATTACAGTGTGCAACTGTTTTAGTGATTACTGAGCCTTATATTTATATATAACTATATATTTTGGACAAGTTTTGAAAAATGAACATCGTCAGAAAGGACCAATGGCCACAGACGACGCTGAAAAGTCAGAAAACAGAGATTGTTGGTTTGTCTTTTCATGGAATATGTTGACAATAAGAAAAATATAGAAAAATACCATCAGAAGATCAAGACCATCTTGATCTTCAAGATGAACCTTAATCTTAATCAACCTTAATCTACCTGACAAGCTTTCTCTTTGGCGCTTTGATCCAAGTATAGTTCAGTGGCAAGGATCCAGTCACACCACATCCCTGCGTCCCTGAATCTAACAGCAGAGCTGAGCAGTGGTGTAACACTTCCCTGTGCTTTGTATTTTCCTTTATAGTAATAGTGATCATCAAACCTGCATTTGTGTCCTTGCAGAGGAGTTTCCTTGGACACAACAAACCTCTCGAGTCCTCGAGTTCCAAACCACCATCTCTACCTTCGGCCTGCTGCATCGTGTGCAAGCAAGCTTCCATCGGGAGTCAATCTCTTCGTCATTTGCAGATCTAAAATTGATGCAAGCGATGCTTCTTCATCATGCTCGTGTCGGTCTGTTTTGAAATTGTACTTTGGTTGTGATGACATGTCATGGAAAGCCTGGTGTCCCTTCTCTGGCTGGTATTTGCGTTAAATATCGTCCCGCCTGCTCAGTATTGTGGTTTCCTCTCATAAAGTATTTGCAACTAGAGGTAGGGTGTTGCTGTAAATATCTTCTCCTGTTCTTTTTGTGAGCCGTGCCAGGAACAGCAAAAGAAGACAGTCCCTGCAGCGTTACAGCACTTCCTGTCTTCGTGCTCCGGAGGTCTCCCCCCGTGGACGCAGTGGGAGGTTAGGGTGGTGAAGCTTGGTGTCGTAGCGTTTTCTCCCTCGCTCATAAGCGTGAGAGTGGATGTGCTCAGTAGCGCCCCCTGTGGTTCGTCCTGGACATGGTGAGGGGCAGAGAGACGGAGGAGAGAGAGGAGACCTCCCAGTAGAGAGAGCGAGACAGGAAGAGCTGGTAGAGGATCACCATGGAGATGGACTGGCAGAGGATCACACCGATGGTCACCACCTACAGAGGGAAGACGAGGTCGAGAGTCACTGACAGCATGTAGACGGTTTATTATTCTTTTTAAAAAGGTGCTTATTTACACGTCAAGCAGATATGGAGTGACATCATCATTTATTTAGAGATTTGTTTTCGTCCAACTGATGAAGGAAAGTCCAATGTTTCCTCCTTTTAGCTCCGTTTTGGTCTCCACCAGGTCTTTTTAACTGCTAAATGCTCCACTACGTTCACCAGCTCGTCGCTAACTCGCTTTCTATTTATTAATCTTTGTATTCTCTGTGAATCAAGCTGCTGATTTACAGCTCCCAAAAATACATTGAATTACCCTAAAATCTTTCCAACTGGTTCTATAATGCAAGAATTATTCAGAATTTAACTAGAAAACAACTGGACTGTACTGCACAAACTTGTGAGAGACTTTTGATGGATGTTTAATTTCTTTTTGTTTTTTCTGCTCTAAAAGATTATAACACACGAGGTCACGTCCCCTGTCCTCCCCAACAGATGTAGACCTCCAATATGGTGTTGAAGGTCACATTTCCCTGCCTGAAAACTCCAGCTCAGACGCAGGAAAACCCACTAAAATGGAAGTGGAAAGACTAACAAAGACGGTTTTGATGAGTTTTATATCGTTTTGAGTTTGAAAGAAGTGTGTTTTACAATGACGAGCGAGCTAAAATTACTGTTCCTGTCGATGGAGTCCGGTGGCTTTGAGGAGAGCAAATTAATAGTATGTTTTGTACGTTAATGAATTATAATAACTGTAAATGTTTTCCATCTGCAGAAAAGTCATGTGTCCCGGGGAATGAATGCAGATTGTAAGGGGCTTCATTCCTCAGTCACATGTCACTTCATGGCGGTGCGTTGCTAAAATGTTTGCGTGTTCATACCTTCTCCCTCTGGTGCGCGTTGAAGATAGCGGACGTGAGGAAGAGGACGGGATGGCAGAGGAACCACAGGAAGCTTCCCTGCAGGGAACACAAGCATGACCACCTGATAGGAACATATTTGTGCGTCTGTACGTGAGTGTACTGTGTATT
Source organism: Bovichtus variegatus (assembly GCA_943593645.1). Classification (NCBI taxonomy): domain Eukaryota; kingdom Metazoa; phylum Chordata; class Actinopteri; order Perciformes; family Bovichtidae; genus Bovichtus; species Bovichtus variegatus. The sequence continues at coordinate 7,415 of CALSCE010003110.1, forward strand.
GCACCTTGGCGAAGCAGAGGTAGAAGTCTCTCTTCAGGGTGCTCCTCTCGGTGGAGATGATCTGGTAGAGGACAGAGGCCAGCAGCAGCGCCAGGCACACTCTCAGAGCCATGAGGAGGAGACCTGCCAGACTCTGCTGGGTGTGGTAGCTGTGATGTTGCCTCTCTAACTCAGAGTACTGCTCCCACAGCAGCAGCCCTCCCTGGAAATGACACAGTTTCATTCTCAATCGCTCTACTATTATCTCATCCTGATGTATTTATGTCAAAACCACAGGTAGGTGTGACCACCTTCATGACAAATACCACAAATCTAACTTACTTTTCTTCAAATGCCGTCTTTCTTCTGAGGTTTATTCCAGAACTTTTTTTTTTTTCCCTTCTTTTATCCTGAATCATATCATTGTTCCCACATTTCATTTACACTCAAATTCCTCACCAAACTGAAATATTAGTATAAAAACTTTTACATTTAAAGCTTCTTTTAAAAAGGTTTTTGAATGTAGCTTAGCATGTGTGGAGTAACAAAAAGTGATTCAGCTTAATAAATGAGTACGTCTGTTTTTTATTCATTTATTTTCTTTAATGAATAGAGCTCTTTGTGTGCGGCAAGTGTGAGAGTATACAATGTTGTTTTTAAAAGGCTAAACGCCAACAAATATGGATTGAAGCAGAATATTTGCTTGGATAAAAACGTTGTGAATTTTGGAAATGAGTGCATGTATTTTTTTTTAATAAATGTTGACTTATTGACTTTACAATGCTCTTACAAGTTACTGGAAAAGTTTCACACGAGTCTGAAACAATCCTACGCAGCCGCCACTGGATTCTAATTCTACAAATAGTATAATACTTAATAATATTAGTGTAGCCTCATCTTTATCAGCAACTGTGCAGAAAAAAAAAGCGCAGCATTCGAATGATTATTTAAAATTTGAATGTGAACGTTATGATCGAAGCTTCAAAGAATTCCATGCGGCCTTAATAATTACGTATCAGCGTAACCCTGCGTACCTGTACAACGACTCCTCCAACAGCGACAGCCGTGGACTTCGGAGACTGTTCCCACTGCAGAGGTCTGGACTGAGGCTTCCTGCCGCGGCTCAGAGTCCAGCCCACACACAGACTCAGTAACATGTACAGCATGGACACCTGGGACACCATATCCCAGACTGCACATGGAACAGGAAGTGGAAAAGAAGAGGGCACACAACATAAGAAGACAGGTACGTTAACTAAATCAAGCTTCAGAAGCATTAGAAATATAGGACATATTTAGGTGGAACATACACTCTGCCAGGCTGCCCATCAGAGGAATACCAATACCATCTCTGGAGTACCTGCAGCGCACACGAGGAGGGAGCAGGAAATACGAGATACATAAGTTAAATACATAATGGAGAAAATAACACACCGTAAATCACTAAGCTAAAAACAATCAAAGGCTACTCGTCTAAAAACTATATGTGAAATTGGTAACAAATACGTAAAAAACCTGGTATTGACGATAAAATTAAATATTCATGTCGCGTTAATAATAAACGATACGATTGTGTTAATAATACAGCGCCTCTTAAAGGATTCTGTTTCTTTCCATCTGCTCTCTCCCCTCACAACAAACAAAATTAAACACAATTTTAACAGGTAGCATTATTATTATTATTGATAAAGTTTTCTATAGATACCACTACAATATCGTTATTCGTCGTTATTTTCCTCTTTAGGACTTAAAAACTATTAAATTGTAAAAATAAATAAATAAAAAAAACTCTTACTTCTTGCTCGCTGAACTGCTCACAAGCTAAAAAGGTTGGAATCGGCTGTGCTAAATATTTAAATGACATGTCATGTGGGTTCAGACTTCGTGAGATTCTACCTGGCCAAGTGGATGTAGTTGCAGAGAGCGGAGCAGCCCTGCAAAGCCAGCACCGTGGTCAGCACTTTGAGGATAGTGTGCATGGGGCCTCCTTTCCTCAGAGCCTGGTACAGAGGCTGGAAGTAGATACAGCAGGCGATGAAGTAGGCCAGCAGCAGCAGGAAGTAAAAGGTATGGAGACCTGGGAGAGAGAGAGAGAGAGAGAGAGAGAGAATAAAGAGAGTTAAGAGGAAACATTTTGTCACACATGAATGATGCAGATCTCTGGAACAATCCCCACATCTTCCAAAGACTATTACATATTTTGCACAGTATGTGACAAACCATTATGCACTCTCTACCCTTTAAATACTTAATATCTTTTTTAAACAAGCATGAAGCAGTGCATGTGGATAGCTCTATTTAGACAGAAAATAAGGTTGTTAAAGCAGATTTGTGAAAAAAAACTCCCTACTTTGATCTATTGATGATTAAATACAACATGTCCTGATATCTGACAGCCTATCAGCTGTGGGGATGAAGGTATTATTTGGGATGTCTGACCTGCCTCCTCTGCGCTAAAGTGCTCCAGAGGATTTCCAGCCGAGTCGGCATTAAACAGCAAGACGGTGAAACTGAGATCAGCGTGAGAAGGAATCGCTGCATTTTGCTGGAGACAGACAGGAGACAGAGAGAGAAGAAGCACAAACGTAATGTGACACATTTCTGCCCTCAGTACAAATATAACTACTGAAGCTAGATTAAAGTTTTTTTTTTTTTTTTTGCCAGTTGGATTATTACAACAAGGAGGCGACCGCCATCTACTGTAGGTAATACACTGATTATGGATAAATACCTCCTGCAACCCCTACTTTAAAACATCCAAACTATCCCTTTAAGGTGGGGTTAGTTTCATAGCGGTCTCTGATGTTACCTGGCACGTATATCGGTCAGCGTACAGAGCCAGCCAGGCTGTAGGAGAGGACTGGCGAGGGATCGTCTGGTTGTGTTCGTCTTGAATGAGAGAAACTGAAGCAGGAGGACACACACAGTGAGGTGAGGAATACAATCAATACAGCTGCATCACATCCATCATATCAGCTCTGTGTGTTCGTGAACGCTGGTTCTTCTTACTGGTGAAGTCTGCTTTAGCGAGCCTCTCAGAGCAGCTGAGGTTGTCCATGTCCGAGTCCATGTCCTGATACAGCAGCAGCCTGGACTCCTTCTCTGTAGCCAGAGCAGGGTTCTCCAGCCTGCACACCAACAGACCATTGTAACCTACAGACGGACAGAAACAGGACATGTATTCATTTGTTACATTTCATAAGAAAGACTGTTTAATCTTTGCTCCATACACTATGCATTTTCACAGACTGCAGCGGCAGAAAAAGCAGAACTGAGTACATTTGTTATCGCGATATTCAACAATTTTATTGCATATTTTACATCACTGCAAATTGACTATGTTGGGGTTTTAGACTGAATAACAACATTTGTGGCTTTTTCTAGATGAAACCATTTATCAAAAATATACTTGACAGATTATTCAATCATGAAAACAACAGTTACTTGTAGCCCTGGTGCTTGTGTTTCAGAATAATCCCCTGATGCTGGGAGGGTTATTGTCACAAGGTCTTCAAGAATATTAAGTGCAGTTGCTTCAGGACACGTCGACACGAAGGAAGCAAAACCAGCCAAATAAAAAAGGTCTACAGGGGGCAGGAGAAAGTCCAGATGCTCGATCAGACATTTGAAGCTGCTGTGGTGGTTAAGTAGCCTGGTTTGTCATTTATAAGTCTATAGTTTCAACCTCATAAACACATAAAGTGTCCTGCAGCAGGTTACTAAAGCACTCTCTGAAAGTCACACCAAATCTATTTTTAAAAAATGCTTAGAAATTAGATTTAAACTCTGACACTGGTGTGTGTGTGTGTGTGTGTGTGTGTGTGTGTGTGTGTGTGTGTGTG